>JAUTBS010401947.1:0-10131 GCA_032361285.1 Aequorea victoria | reverse complement strand
AGAAGCAAAAAGAGAATAAAAGAAACAGGGGTGGAGAACTTTGATTTCATATATATGTATATATATATATATGTATACGTTTGTATATTTTTATACATATCTACACTTGTATATCGCTGTGTAACGAATTATGAAACCTCTAATATTTGTTGTTCTTCATTTATATATATATATGTAACATGTTTCTTTGATTAATCTATGAAAGTTCATACATGAATTTTGATTTCAAACATTCTGAAAAAAAATATATATAAATAACAGAGTTTTATATATATAACGAAGAACAGAGGGGTAAATAGAGATGAACTCACCGGCGAATGTCGATTCCGATGACGAGGGATGATGACGGTGGCTCAACGGGGTCGCTAGTTCAGTGATGGTGGTTGCCTCTGGTTCAATACTTGGTCGCTAAAACAAGAATCCATGAAGAAGAAGAAAGAGAAACGCTGGAATAAGGAACAGGGGAAGGAAGGTATCAGAAGAAGAAAAAATTTCTGAAGAAGGAAAAGGAAGCGCCGGGATGAGGGACGAATTACATGGGAGATATAAGGGAGGGTGGCAGTCGTAGCAGTAAGGGAGAATTAAGGGGAGAGGATTAAGCAAGCTTCCTAAAATCTCTCAACTAAAACTCATTCAAATTCTGCAAATTTATGAATTTTCCCAAATTAAAATTTCACTACCTTATTTATTTTAAATTCTGATTTTCTTAATTTATTAATTATTTGAATTACTTAAATTATTTAATTATTCCTATATCTTAAGTTTTATTCTTAAACTAAATTAGTTAAATTACAATTTCCAAAATTTCAATTTGAATGTTAATGAATTATTCGTTAAATACTTTTAAATGCTCAATTTAAATTTTAAATTAATTTGGGTCTTCTCATTTAATTCATTAATTTATTTATTCAAGAGTTTGTTAATTAATTTAATTTAATTAACATACTATAATCAACCAATTTAATTATTGATTAATTAATTTCAAAATTAAAAAGTTTTCGGATTTTACAGTAGATGTCCAATGAAACAACATCAAAACGACGTCGTTTTATGGCCAAGTTTGAGGCCGTAGGGTCTCGGGATGAGGTGTTTGAGATTCGGCCTGGCCCGGCTCAATTCGAACAGTAACAGGCCGGTTGGTGGGCTCGCCATGCCAGGCTAAAATTACACTCCTATTGATTTTCACAAAATAAAGAGTTGAACTCAAATCTTTCACTTTCTAAAGTGTAATCATTCCTAATCCATCTGCGCTCGAAATTCATCGGTCATTAAGCTTATGTGTGTCGTGACACGTTTGGAATGGCTTATAGACATTTCGCTTCATTTTGTCCGAGGAGGGAAACTCCAAATCTATATATATATCATGTTATACATACAAATCAAGCACATGGAACACTCATAGGTGGTTCTTAGGGATGTAATTTTGGCCCCGGCCCGGCACACCTGACCCGAGGACCCTTGGGCGGGCCTGAGCTTGGGTTTTGAAGCCCACGGTCCGATTGTGCAGCCCGACCCAAGACCTGAGCCCAAAGCACGAACAAAAACGCCAAAACGACATCATTTTGGCCAAGAACGTCTCAAAATGACATCGTTCTGTGGTAGATGTTTAATGAAACCACATCAAAACGACGTCGTTTTATGGCCGAACCCGAGGCCGTAGGGTCCCGGGCCGTGGTATTCGAGATTCGGCCCGACACAACCCAATCTGAATAGTAACAGACCGGTTGGTGGGCTCAAGCAGAACCGTGCCAGACTAAAATTACACTTCTAGTGGTTCTCACAAAATAAAGAGTTAGAACTCAAATCTTTCACTTTCTAAAGTGTAATCATTCCTAATCCATTTGCTCATTGGTCATTAATTAAGCTTATGTGTGTCCAGACACGTTTGGAATGACTTATAGACATTTCACTTCATTTTGACTTAAATAATATTTTTTTTAAAAATATTTGGTCCGAATCTTTTTACTTTTCAAATTAATATTGTTTAGAGAATTTAGAAAAGTAAAAAATATAACTATTGACAAAAGGCGCATTCAAAATGAGCTTATTTTCATCTTTATAAATACTTTTTTATTTTTAGTTAAAAGTTTATACTTTTTAATTCATTTCACTAGAAAAATTTAAAAAGTATAAAAAAAAATCAATGATAAAAATAAGCCAAATCATAATAACTCTTTAAACAGTTCCCTGTTTGGGTAATTTCTTTATTTGGGCTATTCTTTGTCTTTTCTAAACTTTCATCATGCTTGGGACAAAAAAAAAATCATTTTCTTGATTCATTTTCCAATCTAAAAAGATCAAAAGATTTTGGCCAAACTTGACAAAGTTTAGTAAAAATGAGGAAATCACATTTTGGTTGTAAATTAGTTTTTTATTTATTTTTCTTTTGGGGAATTTTACTACCAGCTCAAGTCCTAAGCAACTTAGGTGATTGCCTAGGGCCTCTCAAAAAGAAGGAGTTTCATTTGATAATCTTTTTTAAATATATTATTTATTAAATTTAATAAGATATTTTATGATAAATACTATTATACATTAGTCTTAAAAATATTTTTTATTGACAAAGTACAAAAAATATATTATTTATTTGATCCACAAATAAAATAGATTATGCGTAATTTAGTGATTTTTCATCTTTTTTGAATTGCTAATAATTGAAGAGTTTAAATTCTTTTTATTTGTTTACAATTGATTCCTTACTCTCTCTTCCTCATTGATTTTTATGTTAGATCGACTGTATAAAAACAAATTTAGTCAATTAATATTGTTATCAATTGAAAGAAATATATTAAGAAAATTTGATTATAAAAATTTAATTAATAATTTTGTACCTTGAAAAGTAAAAAAAAATAAAAAAATAAATAATAAATAAAAAACAAATTTAAAGGTAAAAAGTCTCGATTTGAAGATTTCGCCTAAGGCCCCCGAAACCGTTGGGCCGCCCATGAGGAATTTATCCATTTTTTTGGTATAAATCTAAAAATCAAAAACTAAAATTAAAAAAATTACTAATTTTTTTTATAAAAAAAAAAAAAAAAAAACAATCCCAAACAAAGTTAGTGTAATATAGTCCTTGCACAAAGGAGGGTGATGAGGGAGTGAGTAATTAAGTACCTAGCAAGACAGCTGCAGAGTTCTAGCCTCCTTTCTTCTTCTCATTTTCACTATACTTTGTATCACTAGGTTCTGATGTAATGTTATTATTATTGTCTCCTCTGGTCTGTTTCAACAATAAAATCATTCAATTGGTTATAAGAAACCAAAAAAAAAAAAAAAAAGTGGTTAATGTTGGTCAGTGAAAACGATACCCACAAATAAAAAATTTGTTGATCAAAATATGAACGATTGATATGCCACAATGATCCAACCAACAATATCAATCAAATAACACAAAGATATACGTGGTTCGGCTAATCTTCTACATCTACGGGTTATGAGATCTGAATCCATTATATGAAAATAAGAATTACACCGCTCTGAATCTAGAGTAATTTTTCTCTCTGCCTCTCTCTTAAACTGAGAATTCGACTCTCATGAGTATTCTCGTGCCTCTGCCGCGTCGCCGTCCGGACGGCAGTCACTCCCGTTCGGACGGTGAACTCCAGAAGCCGAAATCACGTCTCTATTTTTTGGCATCTGGACGGTGGGGCAGTGCAATCACTTATTTTGTGCCACAAACTTAACTGTTGAGACTCTGCTCAAATTTAATTAAAAATATTAATTATCATAAAAATAAATCAAGAAATATACTCAAAAATCAAAATTCAGAATAAATGATCATGATCTAACTGTGTGTAGTATGAACTACACTGTAAGTAAATCTGAATTATTTATTGTGAAAAAACAATCCAAAATTCCAATGGCCCTATAGAGCACTTTTGGATTGAAGAAGATGAGATTATGGATAGGAATAAAACAGATAAGGAGTACCATGGGATAAAGTCTCTTTTGGAGTAATAGTTTATTTGTTATGTTTTTATTTTTATTAAAAATTTTAATTATTTTGTCAAATTGTAATACTTTTTTGACTCTCATTGAGATGAGCCGAAAAATTAAAAAACTTTTGACCAAAATATGACAGTTTATAAAGAGAGAACTGAGCCAAATTAAGCTAATAAGCTAGATTTTATGAGCCAAATTTTTTTTTTGTTTTTAGTGAAATTTTTTCATTTTTTAATTAAACTTTTTATTTCTTTGGTCCCTCTCATTGAGAGGATCCGGAAATGTAAAAAAATTATACCAAAAAATAAAAAAGTAAAGAAAAGACAAAAAAAAAAATAGCAAAAAAAATTAAAAATTTATGCCAAACGGGGCAATATATGAATTCGTATATATAGTAGGCTTATTTATTTATACTATATTTGATTACAATGGAATAAAGAAGGTAATAAATGGAGACGACGATTTCTAACCGTTAAATGAGAATGAAAACTAATATAAAGAAAACAAATACCTTATACAAAAGAAAAAGTGGTATCAGCCAATCCCCTTCAATACCCCATCTTCCGGACTAAAAGAAAGTCCTCAGACTCAATCGGTGCACCAAACGATGAACTAAAGATTTTCTAATCCCAATTTACTAAGATTTAGTCAGGTAAATAAACATGTTCTTAAGGCATATTTGGGACACTTATTTTTTAACTAGTTGCTGACTCACGCAAACATGGGTGAAGTAGAAAATACGAGCTCAGAGTTTGTGGGGGTTGTTTTTACGATTTTAAACCTCATAATTATTTCAGGGGGAAAAAGATTTCATGTAAATATCAATTATTTAGGAGATTTTTTTGATAGATTAAAATGTCGCAAAAAGTTTCACCAAGTCAGGTATTTGTTTATTATAATAGTATAGATATAGAGCAAAGTGAGGCAACTAGTGTAAAATTGTGGCTCCCAAAATTTACATATTTTTTTATCCCTCTTATTGGACATCCCAAAGTTATTTTTGCTGCATCTTTTTTTCCCTTGGTTGTCACTAAAAAGAATAGAAAAAGTTTAGAGACAATATATTTTTACACAACATAAATCACTACAAACTCATAAGTGTGGTAGGTCTCACATCAAGTGTTGAGGTAAGGCCTACTATACTTGTAAATATACAGTAATTTATAATGTAAAATGCATTTTTGAACCGAACTAAAAGAATATTGTTACTTGTTAGTTTCTCAACCTTCAACGCAATTTTGTTGGTGGCAATGAGCGAGTCCATTGAATCCATTTGAGGCTTCCTCTGCAAATTAACAATCAAAAAGTAAATAGTAAGAAATAGAGGATGAATACAAAGAAATAACATGAAATGAGTCGTTTCTAGAAATGACAATGGGGCGGGGAGGGATGAGGTGGGAATAGAAATAGGGATGGAGATAGAAGACCGGGAAGAAGTGGGGTGGAGTAAAAATATATTGAGAATAGTTGGTAAATTTTAAGAGAGTGATACTAATAAGTTTTAGAGATGATATAAAAAATAAAAAATAATAGTAAAATTAAGAATATAAAAAATGAAAAATTAATATAACATTTTTATATTGTAGTCTTGTTATATTGTTAAGATTTATTTTATTTATGTATTTATATATATAAATGTGTTTGTTGTATGTAATCATGAATTGGGTGGAGAATATCGAGACAAAAATAATGGTGGAAGGAAAACAAGGGAAGGCCAACTTAGAAGAACTGTAAAACAAAGAAAGTTTATGCATATATGTATGTATATGGTTCAGAGTGTGTTCATCCATTAACGTTAGTGTAACCGAGTTTGAGCAAAAGACTCCTAATAATTCTGTAACTCTTTTTCATTTCCTAACTGAAATATCAAAGCATTGAATACTAACTGAGTTTGAGTAAAAGACTTTTAATAATTCTCTAACTCTTTCTTATTCCACTTCTAATAATTCTCTAACTCTTTCTCATTCCCTAACTGAAATAGCAAAGCATTGAAGAGCTATTCTAATAAACGTAGGAATATTTATCCCTTTTCAGAATTGAAGGAATAACTATTCTCTTTTAACATGCAATCATACTTATCTAAATTAACTATGAAAAAATATAATAATTATTTCATTTTTTTACATAAAATATTTTATAATAAAATACAATTTCTACGTAAAATCATTTTACAAAAAATAATATTTTCTTTTTCTTTTTTTTTTTTGGTGTTTATTTAATACTTAAAAAAATATTTTACATAAGATTTTTAATGTATTTTGCTAAAATTTGGGAGATTTTACGTATCAACTCAACACCAACTATATCAACTCAACTATATCATCAGATTTTATCAACTCAACTATATCATCAGATTTTTTAGGAATCTACTTAAAAAACGAGGGTTAAAACTTTATTCAAACAATGCGTGTTCTAGGAAGAATTCTGAAACATAAAGCTATAAGAAGTTTATGAGTTCAGACCTGAAAGCATCCCCATGAGTGAAGTGCTGATTTAAGTTTCTGCGATTCCAAATCATACTCTTCTGTGGCCGCCGGTGAGCGTGAGAGGACACCAAGATCAATGACGGGAATCGGAGAAACTGTGGAATAATCATCATCATCATCTTCAGTTGCATCATCACCATGGTCTCTCGAAAGATATGGCGATGGCGGCTCCTCCCCGTTGAGGACCAGTTCTTGGACGCGCTTTGATAGCAACACCTCCGCCGGTAGATGGGAAGCTCCTGCCATGGTGTCTGGCTTGTGAAGCGCTGTGATGAAACTTCTGTGGCTTTGAGAGAATTGTTGCTAAAGTTAATTTCCTTCTGGTTTTTAAGGAGACTGGTGATGATAACTAATAAGAAGCTGACGGGAGCGAGCCTGCTTGGATTCTTTTGTTGATACTGGCCAAACCAAAACACGTAAGGGTGTTTGTTTGGGGTACACCGTCTTATTTTGCTCACTCAATTATCTAATTTGAACTATACTTATTTTTTTATATAGTCTCAAAAAAATGAAATATCTAATTAAAAAATAATTAATGTTTTTTTATTTAATAGAATGAGTATCCCAACTCAAGTAACAAGTAATTGTCATTTCATTTTAAACTCATTCCATACTCTATTTTATTCTTGAATCAAATTATTCTAATAAACCAAACACTACTTAAGAGAATTAAAAAATAAATATAAAATAATTAAAAAATATGTGGGTCCCAATATTTCATTTTGTGGTCCACTTTTTTATATATTCTATGTTTACGATGGGTCCCAATATTTGTTGTGAGTGTATAGATTACTTATTAAAAGAATTAAATTAATGGAATATTTATATAATAAATTTGAACATTATCTACACTTAAAAAAAAAAAATTGCTTCTCTAGTTTCTATACCGAGAAAATTCTAAAAAGTAAAAAAGATTTAACCAGACTTGAAATAAATCAATAAAGAAAAAAATAGATCATATTTTGAATAATTTTTTTTAATCCTTTTAAAACTTTCTTCATATTTTGAAAATAAGATATACTTTTAACTAAACTTGATAAAAAAATACTAAAAATAAAAAAATAACAAAGAAAAAATATTCAAGAAGGAGAGGTTATGGGCTTTGACCTCTCTTGCACTAATATCAAAATATATTTATTAGAAAACGGCCCAATATTATTATCCGGCACATGAGGAATGTGCCTTCCTCAGTTTACGAAAAATAAAAAGGTCCGGGATCATGATGGAATGTGCCTTCCTCAGTTTACGGAAAATAAAAAGGCATGGGATCATGAATTGGGGTTAAAGCTCATTTTTATTTTTTTATAATCTGTTTTTATTTGTTTTTGTAAACAATTCCTTTTATAGTTGTTAATGTGTATAATATTTATACATAAAATTATGTTCATCAGATATCGTTAAGTACCTTAACAAATAAAAAAAAATTAGCGGTAAATAAATAGTGCCATGTATTTTTTTAAATAAAATGTAATTTGATCAAATACTTAATTCCCGTTTGGTAACGCTTACATTTACTAATTTCTATTTCTATTTTTAAGATTTTTGTAAATCGTAAACAAAAACATGTTTGATAATTATTTTTGTTTCAAAAAAAGTATAAACAGTTTTCAAAATTTATTAAAACGTATTTTAATTTGTTTTATAAACAATTGTTGCGACTATTACTACCTATTACTATCATTACCGACCATCACTTTTGGTCATTACATTTGGCCACCACCTCCGACCACCACTTTCGGTCACCAATTTTGATCGCCACCTTCGATCACCATCTTCGACCACTATTTTCGATCATAATCTCCGACTACCACTTTTGACCATCATTTCCGACCATCACCTCCAACTACCATATTTGGCACACTATTCATCCGGAACTATAAAAAAATTGGTAAGGCATGTCAGGTGAGACTGGATCATGATGGAATGTGCCTTCCTCGGTTTACGGAAGTATTGCCGCTTTTATAAAAACTACGATCACAACACCAAAGACTGCTTCGACTTAAAGTCGCAGATCGATGCGCTTATCCAGAGAGGAATGCTCAACAAATTACTGGCCGATCGGCAATACAGGAAAAATTCTTGTGGCCAACAGGACAGGCCACCCCCGCCTCCCAGGGATCAAGACAAAAATCTTGCGGGAGAGGTTCGAGTAATCTCTGGATGATTCGTTGGAGGAGGAGAAAGTGGCTATTCTAGAAAAGTTCACTCCAGGCGCCTCAGGACTGAGGGTCCCAGTGACGTCTGTATGACCAACCGACCGACCGGGCAAAGCTGCAAAAATTGAGTAGATCATAACCTTCTCCGAAGTCCGGACGGGAGCCAAGGTCGTCCAGACGGCGGTAGCGAGAAACTTTTCTCATAAAGTGGCGTCCGGACGAAATTTAAGCTCCGTCCGAAAGGAGGACATCAAAGGGGGTACGAATTACGGTTTCTAACCTAATTCTCCCCTGCCTCTATATAAATAACATATCGCAGTAGAGCCTATATACGAGTGCAATCAGTTTCTTTCCTCCTTTCATCTCATATCTTTCTTCAAAACTTGTGAAGAATATTATAATCTTCCATTCATCTTCTTGATCATATAGTGAAATAGTGTGACCCGTAGACGTAGGTACAGTTTATCGAACCACGTATATTGTGTGCTATGTGTGATTATTTGTGATTGTGTTATTTATATTTTCGTCTATTGTTTGATAATATCAGATTCGTGGACGGATTAAATCACCTTCAATTCCCAATACTCTCTCTCACAGTTAATCGAAAAAATCAAAGAAACAAAATAAGCCGAAGAGAGAGAGAGAGAGAGAGAGAGAGAGGAGAAAACAAGCTGGGTGAAAAGAGACGACTATGTTTGATGTGGAGTTGTGAAGTGGTTTTGTTAGAGAGAAAAAATATATAGTATGAATTTAGTTATAAAAAACAAAAAAAAAATAATGTTATTTGAATGATAGTGTTAGAGAATACATGTATAAATAAGAGATGTTATTTGAATGATAGTGTTAGAGGATACATGTATAAATAAGAGTATAATATATATTTTATTAAAAATATGATGACATTAATATTTTTTATTTATGACTAACTGAATTATAATATTTTAAGGTAAAGTGTTATATGAATTTAAACGTCAAGAAAATACAATCTAATTATACCAAAAGTGTAAAACTTATTATATTTTTTTAAAATTTTAAAAAAAATCAATGTAATTTATTCTACCTAAAAATATAAATTTTTGAACTTAGTACACACATGTGCATACTCGATTCGAGTTAGATATATAATAAATATGTGATTTCAAATATTTCAGTCACGAAGTGTGTATGATTTATATATTTAGGCTCCGTTTGTTTGGATGAAAAAAATTTCTGAAAAATATTGTATATATTTTCTGGTACTTGTTACAACAGAAAATTAAAAGTAACGAAAAATATTTTTAAAAATAATAGAAAATAATATGATTAGGGCGAAAAATAATTTTAAATTTCATGAAGCGGAAAATATTTTTCAAATAGATTTTGTTCACCTTCGTTCACATTTTTCAAATAGGCTTCGTTCACCTTCGTTCACATTTTTTAAACATTTTTCAAATAATTTTAATTTTCATGAATCGAAAAATAAGTCTCTGATTTTTTTATAAAATCTTATATTTTTTTTAAGGTAATATAAGAGAAGTCTTGATACTTTTTATAAATTTCGGTCAAAT
>JAUTBS010401936.1:0-10131 GCA_032361285.1 Aequorea victoria | reverse complement strand
TGTTGGATGCGGGTATCATTTACCCCATCTCGGATAGCAAGTGGGTTAGTCCAACCCAAGTGGTGCCGAAGAAGTCGAGCATCACTGTTGTGAAGAATCACCGGGACGAGTTAGTCCCCATGCGCACAACAACTGGTTGGTGCGTGTGCATTGATTATAGAAAGTTGAATTCCATGACTCGGAAAGATCACTTCCCTTTACATTTCATTGGCCAAATCCTTGAACGGTTGTCGGGCCAAGGCTATTATTATTTTCTAGATGGCTATTCAGGATATAATCAAGTGCCTGTCCACCCGGATGACTAAGAGAAAACCACATTTACATGCCCTTTCGACACTTTTGCCTACTGGCGTATGCCGTTTGGGTTGCGTAATGCACCGGCAACTTTTCAACGGTGTATGATGTCCATTTTCTTGGACATGGTGGAGAAGTTTCTTGAAGTCTTCATGGATGACTTCTCGGTTTTTGGGATGACATTTGAAGTTTGTCTCTAAAATCTGGTAAAAGTGCTTCAATGTTGTCGAGAGACAAATTTGATTCTAAGTTGGGAAAAGAGCCATTTTATGGTTCAAGAGGGAATTGTCCTAGGTCACATCGTGTGTAAGTGAGGGATTGAGGTGGATAGGATGAAATTTGACATTATTTCAAAACTTCCACCCCCTCTACTGTTAAACAAATTAGGCCATTTTTGGGGCACGTTGGTTTTTACCGGCAATTCATAAAGGACTTTAGTAAGATTTCTAAACCGTTGTGTGATATTCTAGCCAAATACGCACCATTTATTTTTATAATGTCCTGCATGGAAGCTTATACAAAGCTCCGTGATGCGTTGTCATTGGCCCCAATTATGCAATCACCCGATTAATCCCTTCCATTTGAGATTATGTGTGACGCATCCGACTATGCAGTCGGTGCGATCTTGAGACAATGGGTGAATAAGGTCCCTCATGCAATATACTACGCGAGTAAAACTTTCTCTGACGCTCGGTTGAATTACACCACTACTGAGAAGGAATTACTAGCGGTGGTCTTTGCATTGGACAAATTCCAGTCTTATGTGTTAGGGTCAAAGGTTATTGTGTTCTCCGATCATACCTCTTTGTGACATTTACTTGCTAAGAAGGACACAAAACCTCGGTTGATTAGGTGGATCCTCCTTTTACAAACTGAGATCTGAAACTCGGTGGCAGATCACCTATCCCGTAGCCTCGTAGAGGCTACGTGTGATTCATCATTCTTGAAAGACTCATTTCCCGACGAGCAACTCTTAGCGGTCACACAAGTCCACCCCCCATGGTATGCAAATATCGTGAACTACCTTGCGGTGGGAAAGAGCTCGTCCCATTGGTCTAAACAAGATCGGGATCGATTCTTCGCACAAGTACGATTTTATTTTTGCGAGGACCCAGAGCTATTCAAATATTGTTCTGATTAGATTATAAGGCGATGTGTTCCCGAGAGTGAACACCAGCGTATTCTGACCTTCTGTCACACGCTAGACTGCGGTGGCCACTTTAGTGATAAGAAAATAGCCGCCAAAGTCTTGCAAAGTGGTTTTTATTGGCCGACGCTCTTTAAAGATGCGCATAACTTTTGCAAAACCTGTCTGCGTTGTCAACAGACAGAGAATGTGTCGCGCCGTGACATGATGCCCCTGACACCCATTCTGATTATAGAGATCTTTGACGTGTGGGACATCGATTTCATGGGTCCTTTCCCGCCTTTATTTGTGTATATGTATATCCTTGTGGGGGTAGACTACGTCTCCAAATGGATGGAAGCCGTACACACCATGGCTAATGACCACAAAGTGGTGGTCAAGTTCCTTCAAGCAAACATCTTTAGTCGGTTCTGCTTCCCACGTGCTATCATTAGTGACGGAGGAACTCACTTTTGTAACCGGTACTTCGACACGCCAGTCTGCAAGTACTTTATCACGCATAAGGTAGCCACTCCTTATCACCCTCAGACTACCGGATAGGTCGAAGTCTCTAATAGGGAGATCAAAAGTATCTTAGAAAAGACGGTCTGACCCGATAGGAAGGATTGGCCACTTAGATTAAATGATACTTTACGGGCTTACCGTACAGCCTACAAGACCCCTATTGGCATGTCCCCGTACTGATTGCTGTTCAAACGGGCATGTCATCTACCGATTGAGCTAGAACACAAAGCTCTCTGGGCCATTCAAAAGTTTAACTTTGATATGGTCGCTGCCGGGTCTCACCGGTAACTCCAACTCAATGAGTTTGAAGAGATGCGCAATGATGCTTACGAGAGCTCGTTGATTCACAAAGCTCGGACTAAGGCCTTTCATGATAAACACATATCACGCAAGTCTTTTGATCTCAATCAATGGATTTGGTTGTTTAATTCCAAGTTGCGTCTCTTTCCCGGTAAACTACGCTCCCGTTGGGAGGGGCCTTTCATTATCACCGAGATTTTACCCTATGGTGCTATCATGATTACGAAACCAAAGACGGGGAAAATGTTTAAGGTTAATGGCCAGAGACTAAAGCCATATGTAGACGGCATTACTAACGAGGAAGTGATCGAGTCCGTCCACTTGACGGATACGATCATCCCGGTTCTTTGAACTTCACGAGCGTCTGGCTGAAGACTGTAAACATAGCTATTTTTGGGAGGAAACCCAATCATTTTTATTTTTGTTAGGTTAAAACACTAGAGAAAACTAATAAAAATTGAAAAGAGATAGAAAATTTGTAGAAAAATATGCAAGACCATCCTGACTGGCCATTAGCGTCCGGACGCTCCTCACTTGCGTCCGAACAGAGGATGAAAAAAGGGACACTGCCTTCGAACGTCCTGACATTCACCATTTATGATCGGACGTAAAAACCCAGAGGGGCTACTGCCTTTGAGCGTTTAGACATTCACATTTTGCGCCCGGACGCAGATGCTTCTAGGGGTTACTGGACCTGAGCGTCCGGACGCGCATCACTTGCATCCGAACGCGTTCGAAATTTCAACGGCATTTTGTTTCCCCCCGAAAATTCCTTTTCTCTCCCTCTTCTTTCTCCTTTTTAAACTCTCTTTTTTTTTCTCTCTCTCTCTATCTACTACTCTAATATCCCTTTCTCTCTCTCCTAACTATCTCTCACTCTCTCCCAAATCTCTCTTTTTCCATCTCCGGTTGCATTTTCTGGCTGATATTCATCTTTTCCGACCGACATTCGAAGTTTCCATTCGAGTTTTCTGGCGAAATCTTCATCTTCTTCGGTGAATTTCGAGTTTTCCGGCGGCTTTTCCGATGAGTTAGAACCGTTCGTTCTTTTTGTTTCATTTCTTTTTCTTCCCCTCTCTTTTTTATTCTTTCATGGCTTTCCGCCGCCGTCCTCCTCCCGCCAAACAGGCTCGAGACACTTCTTCATCCAATCCACCACCCCCGGCCCTAAGCCATCCGCAGCTTGGGCCAACTGCAAACACTGTTACATGACCACATTCCCAGTCACTGGCCCTTTCCAAATCGATGACCTTGCCATGTGGGGCATCATCGAATTGGAAAATCGTGGCCGCACTTCCATTCTCAGCCCTTTTCCATCCCCATACCTCCGTATCGTCTGCATCTTCTATCAAAACATCCGTGTCGATGCGGGTGACCACCACTTGGTTCGCTCCACCGTTAACGGCCACGACGTCGCCGTCTCCTCCTCGTCCACTCGTAATGTTTTGGGCCTCACTTGAAATGAGACACCCCTCACCCGTCTCTTAGCCGATACCCCGGCCACTATCATGATTGACGCCGTCACCTCTGGTGAGGGTGACATTAGAGCCCACTTTACTCGTCCTGATCTCCTCCACCACTCCATGTGGTTTGTGGACATGGTTCTCCGAGCCAATGTGTTTTCCATATCCCACAAGAATGAACGTCGTGGCTCTTTCCTCTGTGCGTTATATGCATTTCATACTGGAGTACCGGTTTCCATCCCCCATCTCGTTATTGACGAGATGATCCATTTCATGAGGATGCCCCGCAGCACACGTTCGCTTCCATTCGCAAACCTCATTGTCGTGTGCCTCAGCCGCTCTTATCCTTTTATCCTCCCGAGTACTGCTATACCCGATGAGCGTACAATCATCTACACCTTCACCAGTGGACGAAGAGTACGACCAGTCTGCAATGCCTACAGGGACGAGAAGGGGTCCCCGCCGACTCAGACGACAAGGGGGATGACGAGGAGGATGCCCACCACCACCGACTATACCCGAGGCCGGTCCTTCATCCGCACATGCCCCACAGACCATACCCCGCGATGATTATCAGTCTATCATGGGGCAGCTCACCCACTTGTCCTGTTGGTTGGATCGCATGGACGACAGGGTCAACTAGTTCGTTGCTCGCTATGATATAGACACGGCAGAGTAGAGGGAGATGCTGAGTGTAAAGCCCCGAAAATCCGGTTCGTTAAAAGACATACATATAATAGTTAGGGTTATTCTAACGACAACCATCCAACAAAATTTAATATTTATCATATATAATAACGATTGTATTTTCACCCATTGCATAACCTTTTTAATTATTACAGTCCGACAGTAAAAAGATTACAGAAATTAAACTTCCTCCAAGAACAGCTGCTACTTGAGCAAGTGAGCCATGGCCCACCGTACTCTTCTACGGTCTCTTCGATTGTGTTCTCCTCTTCATATCCTTGCATGAAATGCCATGAGCTGCGAAACCCAGAAAGAATCCCCCGAACCCAACATTTCGAACACTTAATACATACAACAGGATATAATAAAATATGATGTGCGACAATGATAGAAACCCTGATTTACGACCGGAACTCATTTACATCAAAAGGATCCGACAAAACTCAACAACCCAAACTTGAACACTCACCCACTTGTAAATTTAAGACACCAGCCAGTCTGAAAGACCCACCTTGTCACATCATGAATCGTAGCAGAGTGACTTACTCAACTAGCTCATTAATGCCCCAAGGACGGTGGGGTACAGCCAGGCGAAGAGTTTTGACTCATTGCGCCCCGGAACCACCTAGCGGGGTATGGCCAGGTCAGGAGTTACTCACTGAACCTCGAAACCACCTACCATTTGAATCAGTAACGAGTCTGTGTTAAATCCATAAGTATGACACGGTGCACCAAACAACACTATGGTGATGGGGTACAGCCAGGTGAGGCGTCACTACACTTCACCTCGAAACCACTATCCCAAGGTCACAAACAAACAACACTATAGCGACGGGGTACGGCCAGGTGAGGCGTCACTACACTGCACCTCGAAACCACCATCCCAAGGTCACATCAAGGAAAAAAACCCACCCAATCCATCACAAGACCAAACCCAAGTCACAACCATGTGAACTTGTCAACAACAAAACTATTCCAACAATGATCAAAACTAGCCAAGCTAGACACACGGTGAACAACCCCACCCGAGACTCAGTCCATGCATGAGCGATGCCGTAACATAAATCGAGATCATATAACATTCATTCCAGCCTTTAACATGCATTTAAACCCATAGATAATGTTTCATTAAGAAACAAATAAGACTTAAGGTAAAAAGAATATTAAACACTTAAAGTCTCAAAACAGAACACATTCCAGAATCTACCACAGTGGTTCTAAAATATTTTAAAAATATCAAAACTTACTAAAATATTCTGAACATTTACAGAGAGCTCAATAAAGGTGTTATCTACATGTTTTATGAAGGGACCATACACTGATTGTACACAGAAAGGTGTCCAAAAAGCTATAACAAAATCTGTTGAAATAAGGGTCTGTTTGGAAAAATTGGTATATCTCAAAATATACTCAATGAAATCAACTTCTGCAAAACGGGGGTGAAACTAAACTCATGTATCTATCTTTGGATAGGTGGATCATTATAAGGGGATTTTTGTGGAGAGAGATATAAAGGTTCAAAGTAGGCTCTGTTTCTGTCTTTCTGTCACAGAAATTGCTAAATTACCAAAGGGGTATAAAGATATATTTTGGGGTCTAACCAAAAATCACATATGCTCAAGACACCCTAAAGAACCTCTGGTATAAATAGCATTTTAGTTAGGGTTCATTTCGTTCACACGAAAGTTTGGGGAAAAACCTAAAAACTATTCTTGCATCAACATGAACATTCAACAACCATTCCTATTTTAACTCAACAAAAGCATGTCTAAACACCACATAACATCATAATATGTCTATTACCAAGTTAATAATCATTTTATAAACCATTTGTTCTTCATCTTTGGTTCATTACAAACTTTCCTTCAACCTAGGTTTCAACTCATTTCTTTGGTTCCATGGCACATGTTTATCTTCCTTCATTTTTGTCCACCATCTTTTATCTTAGAGAGGTATGGATATAAGAATGTGTTATTAGGGAGATAAATGAAAGGTTCATGAAGATTCTTACATGTTAATTTTAGGGCTTAGATGTTGATTCTCACTTCCTTGATTTTCTCATTTTCCTTCTTCTTCTTCTTCTTCTTTATTTTCTTTCTTTTTCTCCTCCCTTCCCTTCTGGTTTCTGCCGAGATTAAGGAGTAGAGAGAGAGTGGGAGAGTTGGAAAGAAAAATGGGAAAATAATTTAGGAAGAGTGTGGTATTTATAGGCCAAGTTTGGGAGCGATTTTCTAAGATTTTTCAATTTCTTTAATTCTCTAAATTAGTCAAGTTCATTACACTATTTGATGACTTCAATGAGCCAAAATTTCTTCCAAAGATGACCAAGGTACCATGGCTAAATAGTTGATGGAAAGAGTATGGTTAAATCGACCATGATGAGAAACTGGGAAAAATAAAGCTTTAATTTTTCTTTGGGTAGTTTTCATCCCTAATTTAATTATTCTATGTATATTCTTATCTTCTTAAGGTATATTTATGTGTATAATTATCTCCTATAATTAATTTATTAAGGTAAAAGATGAATTAAATCCCAAACAAGGCTTACTTTCCAAACAACTTAGCCATCACATCAAACCTATCTCCTAATTTTTTATTTTTCAATAATTCAACAAAATTGTCATATCAAACTTCCCACCAAGGGGAATTTCGGCCAAGGGCTGTTTGGTCTTTTAATAATTGAATTATCTTTATTATTTTCATAATTAGATAATTAATGTGGCCCCTTTTTATCTTTAATTAAAAATTAGGCTTTTTATGTAATTTTTTAAGACTTAGTTTATGGAATGAGTTTTAATTTATTTATTTGGGCTCCAGAATAAAAATTGGATCCATTGATTAAATTTATGAGTCCATGGTCTTGAATTTCTATGTTGGACTCTAATCTAAAATCTCATGTTTGGTTTGTGACCTATGAGACCAAATATTGTATATCTAACTTAACATTAAACTTTTTTAGGTTTTAATTTCAAGTCTTCATTTACTTAATTATTTTTAGTGTTGATTCCTTAATTAACACTATTAGGGTTTACGAGAATTTAATTCCTAGGGTTAGAGTGTTTGGTAAAACAATTAGGGAAAATTGTGCATAGGTTAAGTTTCATGAAAACCCGGGTCATTACACTGAGGGCAGTCATGGCTACTCTTCAGATTGACCCACAGGCAGGACAAGGCCCCCATCAGGGTAGCGGGGCCCCACGAGCGTCATTTCTGTTGACCTTTTGCTGCTAGTTTTGATTATTATTTTCCTGTATTTTTGTTTCTTTTAGTTGTATTTTCTTTCCGTTGTAGCTTTGTACGTGCAGTTCCTCACCCGTTTATTGTATTTCCATTCCATTTTATATATGCCGGTGGATTTCTTTTCTTTTTTTCTATATATTATTGTTGTATTTCTGTGGTTTGGGTTTGCTCCATTTCATTAAACAGGCCGCCCAACATTGCATTTAGAACGACTTCATCCGTCACACTGCGCACCCTCTTGAGGTGTATTCTTTCATTTTACTTTTTGTTTTTAGTTCTTTATGCATGCCATTGGGACAATGTCATTTTAAGTTAAGGGGTATATTTTTTGTCACAGTTAATCACAACCTAAAAAAATATAAATAAATAAATAAATAAAACAATTCGGTGTGAAATCGTTGAGTTTGAATAATTGATGTGAACATTGTTCTGTATAGTGATAGAATAATTTTTTCACACTTACTATTTGTTACTGAAACTTTTTATATGATCTTTACTCAGATCTACGCACTTTACACACGTGGCTACATGTTTATATGCTTGATTGAAAAATGAGGATAATTTAAAATCTTGACGAACACTTGTGGAGACTGTAACCCTGTGCGTATTTTGAGCCTTTCTTCCTAAAGTGTTTCAGTCTATATACTCTCTCTCTCTCTCTTCCTTGAAAGCTTATCTAATTTGTTGAATTGTCTCATTACTTCTTCATTTTGGTTAAATGTCATACATACATCATTTACGCTACTAATACCATCCTGAATTTATGATCACTTGAACATGTTGTTTTTAGAAAATGATCATAGGCCGTCTTTATTTTTGAACTGTTCGTATCTTTCTTTTTATATTATTCCTAGTTCACCAAGTTGAGCCTTTATATGCTAAACCTTTCTTCTTTAAGCTCCATTTCCCAAAATAAATGTCTTATGTCGCAAACCACGAGAAAAGAAAAGGAGAAGAAAATTATAGTTGAAGGAGAGAAAAAAAAAATTGGTGAAAAAGATGAATTTATGATATATTGACCATCACCGTTAAGAGCACAAATGCTCATTTGATCAATGAAGAAAGATAAAGGAGTGGGAAAAGAAGAGGATTGTGATTGGAAGAAAAAAAATGAAACATGTGATGTCAAGAAGGGGGTTACTTCATAGAGAATCTCGTGTGCCTATTTTAATAAGAC
This sequence comes from Aequorea victoria, assembly GCA_032361285.1. Classification (NCBI taxonomy): domain Eukaryota; kingdom Metazoa; phylum Cnidaria; class Hydrozoa; order Leptothecata; family Aequoreidae; genus Aequorea; species Aequorea victoria. The sequence goes on along the minus strand of JAUTBS010401936.1, from coordinate 1,319 downwards.
GTGTTTTCTTTTCACAACCTACACCTTATACACTTTTCCTTACCTAACACTACAGGCCAAAGTAAAGTCCTTTTTTATTCTAAATAATGACATGACCTGAATTGTGAAAATAAAGGATGGATGGTTTTGTGTAACAGTTACACACGTTTTGACATTTGACATTCCTTTCATGAGACTTTGCATATTCTTTGATTATAGCATTCTTAGAGTCACTTGTATGCAGACTAATTTGATTTACTTTCATTATCTCTATTGCATACACTTATAGAGATGTTTAAAATGCACTTGTTTCTGAGCGATTATTTGTTGAGTGCATATCCAGTGAGTATCGAGTCGAAGCGCGGTTCTGTTGGATTTTTGAATTTATCTTTCACTTTGATATCGAATTGAAATACATGGTAGCCAGGTTCACACACATACTCCGAATATTGATCACTAAATTTTTTTTTGTACAAATTGACAGCGTTTTAAATTATTTCAATCTCGTATGAAGAAGTGTTAGCTTTGTTATTGATACTTAATGGTCGATCATCGGGTTTACAAAAAATTTTATCATGTTTTCTCTTTGTGTGTCTGTGTTTTCTTATTTTTGTTTTGCTCGAGAACTAGCAAAATGTAAGTTGGGGGGTGTGATCTGGGCTTAAAAGTGTACTTTTAAGTCCTCCAACGTACAATGTTATGTCCTTGAGTCATTATTATAATGTGTGTTTTTGTGCAGCATTAGGTACACCGAGTTATTTGAAAAAAAGTAGGATTAAGAGCGAGAAATAAGGCGAAAAGAAGAAAAAGTGCAATTGGGAGTCTACATAAGGGGAAGGAATAAGCCACTGCCTATCTGCATCCGAACATGCGCAGTTTGCGTCTGGACGCGCGACGGAGAAAACCCCACTAGAGTTCTGCGTCCGGACGCGCATCACTTGCATTCGGACGATCGTCGGCGAGACAGAATTTTAATTCTAAATTTTTTGCGAGGCTTTCAACGGGGGTATAAAAAGAACACTCTTTTCTGTTTCTAGGGTTGGCTAATTTCAGAGGAGAACTAAAGAGGCTGCTAGGGTTCAAGGGAAAAGAAAGAGATTGCTCGATGACGCGATTAGTCAGCTCATCTTCTTCGTTCGTTTCGACGATGAGCGACTAGATTTCTCATCTAGGGTTTCGATGAAACCCTAACTTATCGTAATGTAGTTTTTGCTTTAATTTTAGTTTGATTGCTTTTCATTCAGATCATTCGTTTGTATAACATTTTAGAGGATTATTGATTCTTGATTTCAATAATGGTTTTTACAAGTTTTCTATCGCCTTGTCATTCTTCTTTTCTG
>JAUTBS010401925.1:0-10131 GCA_032361285.1 Aequorea victoria | reverse complement strand
GTCTTCAAAGAATCTCTCAAACACGAGGCTCTGGGTCGTCCTCTTCAATCGTCTTCTTGGAACCTATAATTTATAAACAATTTAATTAAGAAATGGCCTCAATTAAATTAAACTCCCTTCTTTAATATTTTTATAGGTTGTATATGTATATGAGGATCATCTTTCGTTAAGGAACCGAGGGCTAAAAAGGTTTGGAAAAGGTCCCAAAACATGGCCCAAGCAATTCAGCTTCAGGTCTTCAAATGGGTCGACTCATAACTTTTATGAGTCGACACACCTACGGCCAAACAAAGGCCCTGAGTCGCCCCCCCTTCGCCCATGAGTCGACCTGGGGCAGCTGGCCTCCTCTCGCGCGCGCGCGCTGGGGGCTGGGTCGACTCCCACGCCCCTCCCTCTCGACCCACGCGCACGCCCAACAAGGGTTGGGTCGACTCACGCTTCCTCGTGAGTCGACTCACAAAACCAGTAGCTCCCTCAACACTTCGTGAGTCGACACACCCCAAGCCATGGGTCGACTCACGATTCCAGTAGCCTCCCAGAAGATTTGTGAGTCGACTCATCCCCCGATGTGAGTCGACCCACGCCGCTGGAAAGGTCCAGCCCCTGTTTCGTCTTTTCCACTGGTTATACCTTGTTTGGCTCGGTTTTAATGGATTAAAAAGCCTCAAAAGTGGTCCCTCAACACCCCAAAAACATCTTCTAGCATTCCCTCAAACTTTGACACTCCATTAAACGTTATGGAAACCGAATCTTAACGAAAACAAACGGAGATTAACCAATAACCTCCATTGTTCTCCTTCAACTAAGGGCTCAACACAAATAATTAAATCCTTATAAAACCTCAACCGAAAATCATTTTAATCCTTCGAGAAACCAAGAATAAGAGTTTACAACAACTCAACAACAAAACAAACCTCATCCTACATCATCTCTCCTCTCTCTAACCAACAACCCAACTCCCAACTCCATGAACCCATTTCCAAAGCTCCATGAATTCATTTTTCTTACTCTTTAACAGAAAAACAAGAAGGTGGAGTTCTACACTTGGATGAAAATTAAAACATTCCTTCATGGATTCACATTCTTTTAGGTAAAGAATAGAGTTGGATTCTTACCTCCAAGATGCGGAGGAGAGCTTTGAGAAGCTACAAATGGAGGTTCGTCTTCTTTAACGTACTCCCTTTCTTCGAAAGACCCTCTTCTTCTTCCTCAGTATACTTCCTCTCCTTCTTCTTCTTTGGATCGTCTTCTTCTTCTTCCTCTAACGAACTCCTCCTCTCTCTTTCTCTCTCTCTATTCTCCAGCAACTTCTCAAGACAAGAAGTGACAGCCCCTCACCCCTCAGCCAACTTCTATCACATCATGTCCCCCTAATAGTACTTTACCCCCTTAGTTACATGGTAAAAGCATGTAGTAACTCCCTTTTACATGGAATTTACACTTGACCCTCATTTAGTTAGATAATACATGTTATAACCCGTCCTCTCAACCCAAATTACACTTGGGTCCCTCTTTTAATTTAATTATTTAAATTATTAATTTATGGGTTATTACATATTTTGCCCAGACCTCTCGTCAATCTATGGTTCTAGAAATCCACAAAATGGAAAAGTCTCACTTTCCTTTACAAACTGCCCATTCAGAGGCCCAAAGGCTGGCAGCGGAGCCAGATATTTTGTCTTGTTTCTTTTGGCCCATGCCTTCCTTTGTGCTTCCACCCTTTTCTTAGCAAAGTCCTGGACTGTGGGATTGTATCCCAGACCAAAAGTATGGCTATTGCCCTGAACAGGTATCAGTTCAGTTCTATCTTGTTGACTTCTTCCAATCACTAGGCCTAGAAAGTATGACATTTTGCCCATCATAGTAACTGCATGAGGTTTCAAGTATAGCTGCTCTCCAATCATCAAAGTATGAATTGCTATTATTTCATCAAATTCAAAACTACTCAATGCGAGATCTTTTTCCCCGTACCGTATTTCAAGTAAAGGGGTGCCATCAGTGGCAGGTGTCCGGATGCTTGATTCGCCAAAAATGGTCAAGACAGCCCCATCCCTTATTATTTTGATCTTTTGATGGAGGATGGATGGAACTGCTTTCACATTGGAGTCATATAACTACAGTCGCCCTAACAGCAGATTGAAGGAGGCCGACACATCCAGTACGTGAAATTCTATCTCACTTTTTGTGGGTCCTATGGTAACAGCAAACTTGACTACCCCCATCACGTTTCTACAGGTATTATCATAGGCTCGTACCCCCTGGGTAGTTGGCGTGAAGTCCTGCTCTTTTAACCCAAGGCACTGCGCTATTCTGAGTGGGCAGACATTCAGTACTGACCCATTATCGATTAATACCACATGTACCCATTTCCCAAGGCACTTTGTTGTTATATGGAAGGGCTTGTTGTGTAGAGGTCCTTCAGCAGGAAGATCTTTCTCTATGAAAGCAGTGACATTATTTAGCTAAGTAAGAGCAACTATTCTTACCAGTTGTTCAGGAGTAGTGTCAATAGAGATGTCAGCTTTGTTTAGAACCCTCAGCACGGCTTGTCTATTTTTGTGGGATGCCATCAGTAGCCCCCAAATATTTAGGTTAGCCTGAATCTTCTTGAGCTGTTTCAGTACAACATCATCTTCTTCTCTAGCTTCTACTGCGGGCTGGCTAGCTTTACCTTTCTGTAGGTAAGCGGATTTAAAGTGTCTTCCACTCCTGGTTAAATGCTCGACCTCTTCTTCGGGGTCCTATAGACCATTCCATAGATCTACAGTAGTGTCTACTTCGGAAAGGTCTAGTCCTTCTAATCTCCACAAGTCATCTTCTACTACTTTCTCTATTCTTTTGTTGGTTGTTGGGTGGTCTGTGCCAGTTTTTGACTTTCTTTTTGGGTCTGGACCTTGTTCTTTCTCTTTCTCTTGGCAATTTATTTCTTCCACCGCCCACAGTTCTTCGTCTCTCCAACTGTCATCGATCTGTGAGTATTCCCAAATATCATCATCGAGAACGAAAAGGTCTAGAATGTCTTCTCTTTTTTCAGACATGATATTTAGGTTGGCATTCTACGTGCCTCTACTCTTAGTCTTGTTCTCAGTAGTTTTGACAGCAGTGGGCTCGATTCTTGTCACATTGTCGGCTTTATCATTCTTTTCTTCATTCCCCGACTTGTTCAACTCTCGGCTTTTCTCAGACCCAGTTTGAGTCTGGCCGTTAGACTCTTTCTTTGGTTCTAATCCCGAGTCTTTTCTTGATCCCGTTACTACTCCTGATCCTGTTTCTATTCGTGTTGCTATCTCTGCTCCTATGTCTGGTTCTCTATCTGTCCTTGTCACTGATTCTATTTTTGTTCCTCATCCAGATCCTGTTCCTAATCCCGTATCCCCTGGATTCTCCTCTGATTCCTTTTTTGGTACATTTGTGTCTGCCTGTTCTATACTGTCACCTGGTAGGGTGCCAGTGTTAGAAAGTTCATCATCATAGGGGTAGTTCTGATCCCCACTTCCTTCTGATTGACTGCCTGTACCTTCATTTCTCGACTCGTCCGAAGAGAGCCAACCATTATTGCCAATATCTACGTTCGGGTCGTAGAAGGAAAACTCCACGTGTACCTCTTCATTTTCCAACATGTTGTCCCATTCCTCTAGCATTTCCTCTGCATCCTCCAACCTTACTAGATCATTTTCCTCTACATACAGAGTCTCCTCTACATCCAAAGAGCATAGAGAATTCTCTTCTAGGAGAGGTGGACTTTGCCTGATAGCCTCTTCCGAAAAAATGTAGATACTGGGATTATAACAGGGTGAACCTGTATGTATATGGTTCAGATTCCGAAGGGGTGGGTTTATGTGATTCGGTAGTGAATTGGTGGTAACATTAGGCTTGGCCACCGTTGGAGGCGGATCACCTTGTTATCAATCAAGTCATAAATTGTGTGCCAAAGCTTCATGCAATAGTTGATGGTTTGCCCAAGACTCTAATGGTATTATCAGTACAAATCAGGGTTGTACCTGGCTAGGAGTGGATCGGGAATAGGCATTAGATCGAGGGGCCTAAGGTGCCCTTTCTCGATCAACCTCATGAATAACACAGAGAGTGGTACACTCAGATGGCTAAATACTCTCCGAAAAGGTCTTGGACGAAATGATGGTCTCGCCTGCCCTGGCTGAGGGTTAAGAAGGTTCACTTTTGCAGCCCTCGACATGTTATTGTGGGGTGGATTTTGGCTGACCTGGTTGGTTGCATTGCCATTCTGACCCTGAGAAGGCCTCCAGGATTTCTGCTAACTTGTGCCTGATTCTATTCTAGATTCTATCTCTCAATTTCTCTCGTCTAGAGGGCATCCTCAATCTGGATTCCCTCATCAAATAGTTGCTCAAAAGTCATGAGCGACTGAGTGATGAGGTACTTTCTAAATTGGGGCTGCAAGTTTTCATTACTGTCCAGACCTGTTCCTTTTCTGTAGGCCAGTTGGTCATCTTTGCTTTTTTACCCCTCCAACGGGTGAGGAAGTCAACAAAAGTTTCCCCAATGTTTTGTTTGGTGGTGTCTAGCTCCCTTATTGTTACGTCCAACTAGACGTTGTAGTTATACTGCCCGACGAACGCACTAGTAATATCCTCCCAAGTTTTGGTTCTAGTGGCTTCTAAGGTTATAAACCATCGTTGAGAAGCCTCTGAGAGGGTCCTGTGGAAGAGTTGTGCTTTCCACTGGTCGTCGATGCCCATGGGGATAAGGTACCGATGTACATCCGTAGATGAATCTGAGGATCCCCGGTACTGTCAAATTTTTCCATATCATGCATCTTAAATTTTTCGGGCAACTTGGCATCGAGAAAGAGGCAGAGTCCTCCAATGTCGAGCATATATTTTCCAACCAGCTTGGCCTTCCTCGGTACCTTTTCCAGCATGTCATTTTGTTAGAGAGCAGGGCCTCTCGAGCTATGGCCGAATCTATTGCAGCAACAGTAGGTAGAATAACATCGAGAATGACAACAGCGAGTCTATCTCTTAGAGGATCTACATCGTACTGATCTTCTTCACAAATGAGGTCATTTACTACCTCATCCTATGGATTTCTCGAAACCTGATTGAACTGAAGGGCTCAGATCTCTGCTTGACACTGAGCATGGCCCTTGGTCTGATTCTGGAGTGTAAGGGTCAGACCCTCCAAAGCCCGCTGCATCTCTGACAGAGTTTGGATTAATACAGCATTAGTCTTTCCATCTCCTACCATTGTTGTACTTTCTGGATCGGAATTTGATCTTTTGAGTCGTCCACTTGGTAACTGAATCCAGATAGGCATGATGTCAAAGCTTGATGAAACAATGATAAATCATAATAGATAAAGGAGAGGTGGGAACGAATCAGATAACAACGTAAAATGTTCAAGGCTTGTAACGATTTTACGAGAAGGGCAAAAACAAAATAACATAGCTACGACAAAAAATAAGGTGGGTGACCACGACTCGAAAAATGAGCACGTAGAAACCCCAAAAAAGAACAAAAAAGTGCGGGTAATGAAACCCAGCTTAAACGGAAAAGATACGTGGAGCCTCAGCTCGACAATAAAGGAACTCAAAATTTCTTCGAAAAATCCCAAGCGAGAAAAATAAAGAGTGCAGGTGATAAAACATAGCTTAAACAAAAAGAGGATGTCGAGATTCTGGATCTCTAGGCGCAAAAGGAGGTCACGGGAAAAGGACCCAGCTTAGAAGAGCGTTGGAACTGCCTCAATGCCTCGGGATTGTTGAAGATCCCAGAGAGAGAAAACTGAAAAGGGTGCGGGAGAAGCCTGGCTTCATCTGATGAGATGCTAGTTCTCAAACGGAAAATTGGTCCGAGCATAACTCGACTTATCCATCGAGATTCTGGATCTCGAGTGGCAAAGGGGGTGCGAGCATAGCTCGATTTATCCGTCGAGATTCTAGATCTCAAGCGGTGAAAGGGTGCGAGAGAAACTCAGCTTATCCGTCGAGATTTTGGATCTCGAGCGGCAAAAGGGTGCGAGCGCAGCTCGACTTATCCGTTGAGACTTCGTCTCTATGGTAAAAAACAAAATAAAGGTGCGAGATGAGCCCAGCTTATCCAACGAGACTTTCATCTCTACAGCAAGAAACAAAAAAAAAGGAGCGAGAGGAGCCCGAATTATCTGTCAAAACTCTAAATCTCTACGGCCAGAAGAAAAAAAGGTGCGAGAGGAGCCCGACTTATCCGTCAAGACTTATCTCTCAGCGGCAAGAAATAAAAGAAATGGTGCAAGAGGAGCCTGGCTTATCCGTCGAGACTCTGAATCTCTACGGCAAGAAGAAAAATAATGGGGATGTGAGAGAAGCCTGGCTTATCCGATGAGATTTTTATATCAAATGATAAAAAGTGGTGCGAGCACAGCTCGGCTTATCCATTGAGACTTATCTCTTTACGGTTAGAAACAAAAGAAAGAGTGCGAGAGGAGCCCGACTTATCAGTCGAGACTCTGAATCTCTATGGCAAGAAAAAAAGGGGAAGGGGAGGAGAAGCCCGACCTATCCGTGGAGATGCAGGATCTCATATAAAAAAGGAGTTGGGTGCGGGAGAAGCCTTGCTTATCCGTCGAGATTCTGGATCTGGAGCGGAAAAAAAAGATGCGAGCACAGCTCGGCTTATCCGTCGAGACTTATCTCTCTACGGCAAGAAAGAAAAGAAAGGATGTGAGAGGAGCCTGGCTTTTACATCGAGACTCTGAATCTCTACGGAACAAAAAAAAGGGAGGGGAGGAAAAGCCCGACCTATTCGTGGAGATACTAGATCTCAGACGACAAAGGAGGTGTGGGAAAAATCCAGCTTATCCGTTGAGGTTCTGGATCACATGACGGGAAAAGGGGGTGCGAGAGAAGCCCGACTTATTCGTTGAGGTTTTGGATCTCATGACGGCAAAAGGGTACAAACACAGCTCAGCTCATCTGTTAAGATTCTGGATCTCATGACGGCAAAGGGGTGCGAGCACAGCTCGGCTTATCCGTTGAGATTCTAGATCTCATGACGTCAAATGGAGGGTACGGAAGAAGTCCAACTTATCCGTTGAGATTCTGGATCTCGATCGGCATTGGGGTGCGAGCACAACTCGGCCTATCTATTGAGATTCTGTATCTCATGACGGCAAAGGGGGCGCGGGAGAAGCTTGGCTTATCCGTTAAGATTCTGGGTCTCGAGCGGCAAAGGGTGTGAGCACAGCTTGACTTATCCGTTTGAGATTTTGGATCTCAATCACCAAAGGGGAGGACTATCATCGGGAAGTATCGAGCTGTGGCTCGATGATAAAGAAACTCAGGGTTTTCTCAAAAAATTACGGGCAAAAGACACAAGGGGGAAGGGTGCAGGACCTAATTAAGAAACAGGGTGGGCCCCAGCACAATGACCACGAGACTCGGGATGACCATCAGAGGGTCCTAAAAAAAAGACATGGGTTGATGAAACCTAGCTCTAACAAGAAGAAAAGAGATCGGGCTAACAGCCCAACGACTACAAAGGTTCGGGACAACCTCGGAGGGCCCCAAAAAAAGAACAAGTTACGCATTGATAAGGCCCAATCCTAGATGAAAAAGGAGAAGTTGAGCTCAAAACCCAACGACAATAAGGTTCGGGACAACCTCAGAAGGTCCCAAAAAAAAGGAAAGAGGCACAGGTTGATGAAATCTGACTCAAAGAGAAAAGACAGGTTAGGCAACATTCTAACAGCGTCAAAACACAGGACTAGCTCAGAGGGTCCTGAGTTCCTCTGACACCGAGCCACGGCTCGGTGTTTTCGATGATAGTCTTCTGGTACCCTCAAATCAATCGCTTTCAATAGTGTAAGTCGGGTCTGTCCTGTATCACCCAAACTATCGAGTCAGTGCAGTCGGTATAAGTCGAGTCCATCCTGCATCCATCGCCGTCAGAGCTCCGGCTCCACGGAAAAATCGGGTATCGTCCCCGCACGCAACCTCCCTTGCCGCCCGAGTTCACCCTCGCATGGAAAAGTCGCGCTTTGTCTCCTCTCCCCTTTTTTTTTAAGCGTAGAGATTCAGAGTCTCTACGAAAGTCGGGTACCGTCCCCACACCTTTCTTTTGTATCAACGGTAGAGAGATAAGTCTCGCCAGCAGCCGGGCTAACAAGCTCGCAACCTTTCATGCCGCTTTGTGAAAGTTTTTTTCCCTTTGGATACTCTTTGTCAGCCTCCCCGTTTCTTTTATCCGTAGAGATTCAGAGTCTCGACGGAAGACGGGGTTTTCCGCAGTCTTTTTATTGTTTTTTCCGTAGAAAGATAAGTCTCGACGGAAGTCGGGCCCATTCCCGCACCGCTTTTACCTTTTTTTCTTCGCCCGTAGAGACTCAGGCTTCTAAGACTCGACGGTGAGGGAGCGTCGGTATCGTCCCGCACCCTCAGTTTTTCTACCGTTTTGAGATTCAGGGTCTTAGCCGGAAAGCCAGATCCGTCCTGTAAATTTATTTTTTTTTCCGTTTGAGACTCTGGTCTCAGACGGAAAGCCGGCGTACACTGCAAATTTTTTTTTCCTGGCGTTTCAGACTCCGGTCTCAGACGGAAAGCTGGGTCCATCCTGCAAATTTCTTTTTTCTACCATTTGAGACTCCGATCTTAGACGAACGGCCGGGTTCGTCCCGTAAATTTTATTTTTTCTGCCGTTTGAGACTCCGGTCTCAGACGAAAAGCCGGGTCCGTCCCGTAAATTTTATTTTTCTGCTCTTTGAGACTCTGATTTTAGACGAAAAGCCAAGTCCGTCCCGCAAATTTCTTTTTTCTGCCGTTTGAGACTCCGGTCTCAGAAGGAAAGTCGGGTCCGTCTCGTAAATTTTCTTTTTTTTGCCGTTTGAGACTCTGGTCTCAGAAGGAAAGCCGGGTCCGTCCCTCAAATTTCTTTTTCTTTCTGCCGTTTGCGACTCCGGTCTCAGACGAAAAATCGGCGCACACCGTAAATTTTTTTTTTCTGCCGTTTGAGACTCCGGTCTCAGACGAAAAGCTGGGTCCGTCCTGTAAATTTGTTTTTTTCTGCCGTTTAAGACTCCGGTCTCAGACGAAAAGCCGGCACGCACTGCAATTATTTTTTTATGCCGTTTGAGACTCCGGTCTCAGACGAAAAGTCGGGACCGTCTCGTAAATTTTCTTTTTTTTGCCGTTTGAGATTCCGGTCTCAGAAGGAAAGCCGGGTCCGTCCTGCAAATTTCTTTTTCTTTCTGCCATTTGCGACTCCGATCTCAGACGAAAAACCGGCGCACACCGTAAATTTTTTTTTTTTCTGCCGTTTGAGACTCCGGTCTCAGACGGAAAGTCGGGTCCATCCCGCAAATTTCGTTTTCTTTTTACCGTTTGAGACTCCGGTCTTAGATAGAAAGTCGGGTCCATTCGCAATTTTTTTTGTCGTTTGAGATTCAGAGTCTCAGACGAAAAGCCGCGTATCATCACCCGCAACCTTTTCCTTTTTGGGGTTTCCACACGTTTCTTCACCAGGTCTTTGGCTTCCTATCTTATGCTTCATTGCATAAACATTTGTTTCCTATGTCGTCTTCCTCGTAGAGTCATCCCGAACTATAATTATCTTCAAAGCGGTTTTGTTTTCATCTCTTTGGGGTTATCATTGCATCGTCAAGTTCTGACGCTACGCCCGCCTGGATCCGATTGCCGAGTGAGAGACTCAAAAGATCAGATTCTAGCCCAGAGAACTATACAATGTCAAGAGACGGAGATGCAAACGCTGCATTGATCTAAACTCTATTGGAGATGCAGAGAGCTCTAGAAGGAATGACCCTCACACTTTAGAAGAAAACCCAGGCCCAGGCACAGTGTCAAGCCGAGATCTAAACCCTTCAGTCTAATCAGGTTCTGAGAAATCTACAGGGTGAAGCTGTTAACAATCAAGCTTGGGAGGAGGAACAATATGGCATAGATCTTCTGGGAATCAGGCCTACCACTGGTATTCCTACTGCTGCTACTGGTGGTATTCCTGCTGTTACCACTGTCGCTGCTGCTACTGCTGTTACTGTGTGCTCCCGCTGTGATAGACCTGACCTTGGCCCCAGGAGGCCTTATTATCTGATAAAATAGACAGGTTGGAAAAGGTACTGAGGAAGGCCCGAGGAGTTGATGAGTACATGTTGGATGTGGAA
>JAUTBS010401914.1:0-10132 GCA_032361285.1 Aequorea victoria | reverse complement strand
GCAACAACAAATCAATGTTGTTATAATCAAAACCAAAAATAAAGGCATGATTGAAAATGGCTTTTAGGCCAACAATAGTCAATGGCTACTAAGATGAATTCATGCCCGTTCGAAGCTTTCAGCGTGACTTTGACAATGATGTCAATTCTCCAGACTAAAAATGGCTGAAGAGATGTCATACTGTATAGTTATGATAAGCCCATTTATACAACTTTCCGCCACAGATGACGAATTGAGCTGCTAACCTTCTTATGGCTCTCTAATCCTTCTCATATGCATATTTTGGATATTTTCCCACATTAATGAAGTTCGAGATGTTGTGAAACTAAGGAAAACCATCTCCTGCTCCATACTCCTCTGTTCGATTATCAAAGGCCACATTCTTACCTTCGGGAATATGTCGATCATGGAGGCAAAAGTGAAAAGGGCATCAACAAATTTATTCTGAAGCCTAGGCACATGGATAAAAATGACCTCCTCAAAATTAGGAATAAGTCGGTCGAGCTCCTGGTAATACGGTATCAGTTTTTCTTCCTTAACTTTCTATTTCCCACTAGCTTGGGAGACGACTAAGGCAGAATCACCAATCACTTATAACTTATTTGCCCCCAATTCCAAGGTAGCTTTCATCCCAGCGATACACGCTTAATATTTAGTTTGATTGTTGGTGACCTCAAAATTTAATTTATAGGCTAACGGAACATGCGAATCATTTGGAGTGACTAGCAGTATTCTGATTCCATAATCGTATTGGTGTGAGGCACCGTCAAAATACAACATCCATAACTCATTCTCAACTTTCATCACATCTTCATCAGAAAATTGAAAATATGAATCTTCTTTTCCCTCAATTGGTTGATCGGCCAAGAATTCTGTTACAGCTCGTCCTTTTACCGATTTTCTAGTTTTGTAGTGCGATTCAAACTCGGCCAATAGAAGTAACCATCAGGTTAATTTTCCTGTCAATGCAGGCTTTTCAAATAGGTACTTTAGCGGGTCCATTCTAGAAATCAACACTATAGGATATTTCAGCATGTGGTATCGTAACATTTTTTATGACCACACCAAAGCCTAACAAGTTTTTCTAGCGACGTGTATCGGGCTTCACAATCTGTCATTTTCTTGTTCAGGTAGTACACAGTATTTTCTTCTCCGTTGTCTCCTTCTTGCACTAGCATGCAGCCCATTGCAGACTCATTCACCGACAGGTACATGATTAATGGTTTGCCTGGTTCTGGAGGAAAAAACATCGGAGGCTTTTATAAGTACTCTTGGATAGATTCAAAGGAATTTCGACAATACTGATCCGATTAGAACTTTGTATTCTTTCTGAGAAAATGAAAAAGAGGTTCACAGGTTGTAGTCAACTTCGAGATGAAGCGACTAATGAACTGAATTTTTCTAAGAAATCCTCTAACTTCTTTCTCCGTCTTTGGGGGAGGCATTTCTAGAATTACCTTAATTTTAGAAGGGTCCACCCCTATCTCTCTTTGGGTGATGATGAATCCTAACATTTTACCTACAGTAACTCCAAAACTATATTTCTGTAGATTCAGCCTCATCCGGTACTTTTGAATTCTCTTGAAGAATTTCTCCAAAGCTGGGATATGTCCTTCATGGTCTTTATATTTGATAATCATATCGTCGACATATACTTTCACTTCTTTGTATAACATGTCGTGGAATAATATCGTTGCAGCACGTTGATATGTGGTTCCTGTATTTTTCAGACCGAAAGGCATAACCTGATAACAATACTCCCCCACGGCGTGGTGAACGTAATCTTTTCTCTTTCTTCGGGGGCCATGAGGATCTGGTTGTATTCTGAGAATCCATCCATGAATGATAGCAATGCATGGCCAGCAGTGTTGTCCACAAGGACGTCTATGTATTGTAGAGAAAAGTCATCTTTGGGACTTCCTTTGTTAAGATCTCGGAAGTCAATGCAAACTTGCACACGACCGTCTTTATTTGGCACATGGATAATATTAGCAACCCAATTGGAGTATTCTATCACCTGAAAAAAGCCAGCGTTCACTTGCTTGGTAACTTTCTCCTTGATTTTAAGGGCCCAAACTGGTCTTACACGTCAAGACTTTTGTTTTACGAGTTTGGCATCAGGGTAGAGGAGAATTTTGTGCTGGATGATTTTTGGGTCTATTCCGGGCATGTCTTCGTATGACCATGCAAAAATATTTTTAAATTCCCTTAATAGTTTGATTAATGGTTCAGGTTCTTCGGATGATAGAGCAGAACCGATCTGGACCATTTGGGGATCCTTCTCAGTACCCAGGTTTATTAAAAAAAAATTCTTTAATTAAGGGTTTAACGCGCATCTCTTATTCTTTTTCAATGCAAAGTTTTATTTATCGGGGAACATCCCCATCAAAATTATTTTCGGAGTCAGAATTCAAACATTCAAATGGAAGTACATAAGGGTAATCAGAAGAGTTCCTCATATTATTATTATTATTAACAGCAAAAGTTACAGATTTTAACATATATTGAGAAGAAATAGCAGACTGAGGGGCACCCCAATAGATGAGTGCCCGACAGACTCACCACTAGACTCTGGGCCTATAGATGTAAATGAGTCTAACTCAGACTCTGACTCTCTATCTACAACATTCAAAACATTATATTCATAGGCGTAGTTATTTATTGCAATGCTATCCCCATCTATTGTTAGGTTGGAACAGTCGACTGGCTCATCGCTGCTCAACTTGGCGATCACCTCCGCGCCCTCCTCTGTGTGTATTAGAGCTGCTCCTTCTTCAAAGAGTGACCCAATGTGAATTCCTCTAGATCCTTGATCTAGTCTTGCTTGTACGCTTCTTTCGCTTTACCTTCGTCCTCTTCGGGATCGCTGTCTGTCAACTCATGTTTGAAGAATATCTCCAACCCAGATATTTTTTGCCCAGATCCCTCATCTATCCACGGTTTTGGGAATCCACAGAATGGGAAAACCTTGCCTTCCTTCACAAACTGTCCGTTTAGAGACCCATAGGCTGGCATCAGGGCCAAGGATGTTTTCCCACTTCTTTTGGCCTGTGCCTTCTTGTGTGCTTCCACTACTTTCTCAACGTAGTCCTTAGTTGTGGGCTCGTGTCCCAGACTGAAGGTATGGCTATTGCCCTGAACATATATTGGTTCATTCCTGCCTTGTTGGCTTTTTCTAGGCCTTAGGCTTGGAAAGTATGATATTTTTCCCATCATTGTTACCGCATGAGGTTTTATGTATAGCTGTTCTCCGGTCATCAAAGTTTGAATAGCTATTGATTTGTTAAGTTTAAAACCACTCAGGGTGAGATTCTTCTCCCCATGCTGTATTTCCAACAAAGGGGTGCCATCAGTGGCTAGTGACTGGGTGCTTGATTCTCTAAAAATGATTACAACAGTCACATCCCTTATTATTTTGACCTTCTGATAGAGGGTGGATGAAACTGCTTATACATTGGGGTCATACAACCAAGGTCGACCCAACAATGAGTTGAAAGAGACCAGCACATCCATTACATAGAATTCTATCTCACTTTCGATGGGCCCCATGGTAACTGCAAACTTGACTACTCTCGGCACATTCCTGCGGGTAGTATCATACATCCGTACCCCTTGGGTAGTCGGCGTGAAATCTTATTCTTTTAACCTGAGGCAATGTGTTGTCCTGAGCAGGCAGACATTCAACGCTGGCTCGTTATCAATTAATACCACGGGTACTCATTTGTCAAGGCACTTGACTGTTACGTGGAGAGACTTATTGTGTAAGGGTCCTTCAACAGACAAATCTTTCTCTGTGAAGGCGATGACATTGGTCACTCGAGTATGGGATACCATTCCTACCAGCTGCTTAGGAGTGGTGTCTATAAAGATGTCAGTTTTTCTCAAAGCCCTCATGACAGCTTGTCTGTGCTTATGGAATGCCATCAGTAGCCCCCAAATGCTCAGATTATCCTAAATTTTCTTGAGCTTCTTCGGTACAACATCATCTTCTTCTTTGGCTTCCACTACTAGCTGACTGGCCTCACTTTTCTCTAGGTATACCGGTTTAAAGTGCCTTCCACTCCTGATTAGATGTCTAACTTTTTCTCCGGGATCCCATAAACCATCCCATAGATCTACAGCGGTGTTGACCTCTGATAGGTCCAGTCCTTCTAGCCTCCACATGTCATCTTTCTATGTCTTCCCTCTTTCTTTGCTAGCTGTTGGGTGGCCTATGCAGGTTTCTGGGTTTTCTTTTGGGGTCGGGCCCTGTTCTTTCCCTTCCTCTACTTCATGTCGAATGATCTCCCTCATTGCTCATAGCTCTTCTTCTTTCCAGTTGTTATCAGGTCCTGAGTAGTCACAGATGTCATTATCAAGAGCAAAGAGGTCTAAGATGCCTCTTTCGTCTTTAGACGTGATATATGGGCTGTCATTTTACTTGTCTCTGCCCTAATTCCTATTCTTTGCACCTTTGTTATCGGTGGGCCTACTTTTGTGGCATTTTCTATGTTCTTGCTCTTGTCTCCTCTTTTTTACTTATTTAGTCCCTGGTCTTTCCCAGGCTCGATTCTAATCTCGCTTTTCGATTCATCATTGGGTGCTGACTCTGATCATTCTCCTGAACCTGTCTCGCTATTCCCTGGTTTTCCCTCCAATTCCTTTCCTGATTCTCCAGTGTCTCTTTTCTCTACACTATCTTCTGGTTGGGCACCAAAGGTAAAGAAGTTGTCCTCATCGGGGTGAAAAAATCATTTCCTCTGCTTCCTCCAGCTCTGTCAGGTCATTTTCTTCCACGTATAAAGTCACTTTTACATTCAGAGAGCATAGAGAATTCTCTTCCAGGAGAGGTAGTTTTGGTCTGACAACCTCTTCTGGGCAGATGTAGATACTGGGATCATAGCAGGATGAAGTAGTATGGACACAGTTCAGGTTCCGAGGGGATGGGTTCATGTGGTTCGGTAACGAATTGGTTGTTACATTAGGTTTAGCTGCCATTGGGGGTGGAATTACCTTATTGTCAATGAGATCCTGGATCACATGCCAAAGCCTTATGAAGTTGTTAATTGCATGCTCATGCCCCTGATGGTAGGCACAGTATAACCTGTGGTTAAATCTGATTGGGAGTGGGTTAGGAAGAGGTATTAGATCGAGGGGCTTAAGGTGCTCTCTCTCCACCAACCTTGGGAATAATATGGAGAGTGGTACACTTAGCTGAGTGAATACCCTCCTCGGAGGTCTGGGTGCAAATAATAGGCCAGTCTGACCTGGATGAGAATTGAAAAGGTTAACTTCTACAGCCCTTGATGTATTGTTGTGAGGAGGGTTATTGTTGGCTTGGTTGGTAGGGTAGTTGTTCTGATAGGGCCTCCAGGGCTTCTGACTCGGGATGGCTTCTGTCTTCTCAATTTCTCATGTCTGGATAACATCCTCTATTTGGATTCCTGCGTCAAACAACTACTCAAAAGTCATGAGCAGCTGAGTGATCAGGTATTTTATGAACTGCGGTTGCAAGTTCTTCACTACTACCCGGACCTGTTCCTTTTCCATTGGTCGGTTGGTCATCTTTGCGGCCTTGCTCCTCCAGCGGGT
Organism: Aequorea victoria; assembly: GCA_032361285.1. Taxonomy (NCBI): domain Eukaryota; kingdom Metazoa; phylum Cnidaria; class Hydrozoa; order Leptothecata; family Aequoreidae; genus Aequorea; species Aequorea victoria. Next base: position 4,561 of record JAUTBS010401914.1, on the reverse strand, counting down.
CAAGAAGTCCACAAAAGCTTCCCTAGCGTTCTTCTTGGGTGTAAAACCCAAAAAAAATTAAATAATAAATTATTTAATTAAAAATAATTTATGAGGAAAATTTAAAATTTAATTGCTAGACATTTTAAATTTTAATACATTAACGAATAAAGAATAAAGTGTTATAAAATAAAATATAATTAGGGGAAGAAATTCAGAATTTAAAAGAATTCCTTTTTGGCATTTAAAATAATAATAACAGAATATAAGGATATTAACTAATTAGGAAATTAATTCTAAAATGGGATAAATCCTAATTAAGTAATCAGAAAATGTGTTAGCTGAATGATAGACCTCGTGGGAGAGATTTGTGGAGATTGATCCCACAAAATCTGCTAATCATTCCATTTTAAATCTATCCTCCCCCATTCCTTTCCCTCATTACTCTCCCTCAGAATCTTCCTCTCTTTACGTACTCTCTCTGCAACCCCTCACTGTCACTCTCCCCCTCCCTCAACTGCCATCACCACCCAGCACCACCGTTGCCACCACCATCGCCGAGCACCGCCACCATCATCGTTGGCATCACACCTCTGGACACCGCCATCATCGTCGTCTTCATCATCATCATCTTCGGGGTGATCATAGGTTAGGCAAGCCTCACACCCTCTATTTTTGTTTTGTTATAACAGATGGATATATACGTAGATATATATATATATATTATCATATAGTTAGATTATAGTTTTGTTTAAAGATTGATTTATCAAGCATATAATTAAATAAGAAAATATCATGACTAATCGTATGAGAAATCAACAGAATAGATTCGATATATACGTATATATTAATATATAACAGTAATATATATATATATATGTATATATAATAGTATTATGGATAAGAACCCATGCATGATAACATCATAATCAATCGAGAAAAATATGCTTAAACCTTCGAATTTTGATAAAATGATCATTAGTAATGATAATGGTGAAGAAAGATGGAAGCAAAACCATAAAAACCCAAGCTCCACAGCCATTAATGGCTGCTGCGAAGCTTTGGGTCGACTCACACATTGGTTGAGTCGACCCACGTGATGTAGAAGAAGACTCTGTTGCTAGTGAGTCGACCCACGTGGAGTGTGAGTTGACTCACGAGACCAGCCTTGCTTTAGGTCGACTCATAACCCCTCTGGATCGACTCAATACCCATGCCATGGCCTATGGACTTTCACCTTGGTCTTTGGGTCGACTCACTATTTTATTGGGTCGACTCTTAGTGTCCCTTTGACCTTGGGTCGACGCACCAACATCTTGGGTCGACTCAAGTGTGCCTTTCGGTCTACACACTAGCATTTTGGGTCGAATCAAATGTCCCTTGATCGGCTGAAGTATCGACCCTCCAGTCTTGGGTCGACTCATGGGGAGCTTGAGTCGACCCACTCATGCCTACCTCTGCCGTGACCTGCCTTGGGTCGACACACAGGCTTGTCTATGTCGACCCTTAGCCTCTGTTGGACATTGGGTTGACTCACGAGCTCTGTGAGTCGACTCACAGTGACCTGTTTTCCATATGTCGAGACCCTCTTGCCCTTGAGTCAACACACAGCTTTCTGTGTCAACTCACCTGCTGCCTATAACACATTTGGGCGACTCAGTGACCACTTGGGTTGACCCATCCACCGAATATATTGAGAAATAATTCTAAAATTAAATCCAATTGCTTAATCTCTATTTGGGCATTAATTTAAATGATAAATAAGTTCATGAGTTAATTAACACCACAAACAAGGATTAAAACTTATTAAAGGGGTTAAAGGTTCGTTTGGTAGCTAGATTGGATTATTTAGCTTATTTATTTATTGTGCACCATTACATTGCATCATCAGGGTAACATGGACCTCTACCTTGCTTTTACATTTCATCAGTTCATTGGATATCAGGTGAGTAAATTTGTATGCTACATACTTGCAATAAAAATCCTTCCGTATTTCCCAACTATTTTAGCTAAAAATTATATATGTATGCTTCAAATTGTTTAATGCACTGTATTGGCTTTCTTTTATAAAAATCATGGTAAAAATATTTAAAAGGTGATAAAATATTTTTGCTTATCTATTATGGTGCGATCATGAGTTTATATTGGGACCATGTGGAAGTCCAAAGGAAAACCCTCTACGGAGGTGACTCTGGCCAATTAGGAAAAAGATCCGACCTAGAGATTTGGGTGACCCTAGTTGCTTAACAGTTTAAGGGACAGTTCGGGGCCTCCAGTGACCTGACCTGGAATTATCTGGGGAAAAGACCCAGGCGACATCCTGAGGTGACTCCTGTTCGATGTTGGATCTAACGGACCAAAGCAGTCCCGAGTTTATGATGTTGGCATTGATTACTCTTTTATGCCCTGGATGTTGTTCTTGTAGCCGTTGATGGTTTTTCACTATATTATATGATCATATCGCTATACCAGTATTATGAATATTATTATGTCTTATTAGCATATCTTTATATGCGTGGATATTTATTGTTGGCATATCTTATAGGTGAGATTTTGTTGTGGACACCCCTGATATCCAGTGTGGGATTATGTATAAAATTATTTTGATAAAAGAGAGTGTTGGGTTATGTGTACACCCTGTTATTGTATACTGCTTTTACCTTGTCATGATTATGTTTCAATTAAAAGTATATTTTAAATTCTCCTATTTTAGAACTGTACACTACTATGCATACTTTCATTCACCAACATTAGCTGACGTAGTACTCAATTATTTCAGGTAAGCAGTGATGGAGTTGAGATGATGGACTCGAATGCAGCATGGGATTCAGGACACGACCTCTAGGAACATGCATTTTATTTATTTCTACTTTCGCATTTGAATAAATTAAACATTAAATTATGGGTTGTTGAGATGACTTGTCTGGATATTAAGGGCTGTTTGTCCCAGAGTTAAATTTATAGATTTAAATTGTTTAAATCCTGTGAAATGATTAATAGTTAGCATATAGTTAGCTAATTGCATGATTAGAATTTCTTGGTTCATTGGGCTAAGGCCCATGATCCATGGTTGGTCACCTCTCCCAAATTGGGGTGTGACGTTGGTAATCTCCAATTCCCTAGCTGTCACGTCCAACTGGACATTATAGTTATACTGCCCAACAAAAGCAGTGGCAATGTCTTCCCAATTCCTGGTCCTGGTGGCTTCTAAAGATAGAAACCATCGCTGAGCAGCCCCTGACAAGGATCTATGGTATAACTGTGCATTCAACTGGTCATTAATTCCCATGGGAGCCAGAGCACCGACGTACATCCGTAAATGGATTCGGGAATCCCCTGTGCCGTTGAATTTTTTCATGTCTGGCATCTTAAATTTGTTTGGCAACTTGGCATCGGAGAAAAGGCAAAGACCTCCAATGTCTAGCATGTACTCATCTACCCCCTTGGCCTTTCTCAGAACTTTTTCCAACCTGTCAATCTTATCGAAAAGCAAGGCTTCTCGGGCTATGGAAGGATCTATTACACCTGCTGCAGGTATAACAACGGTGGGTCCAGTGAGCCCAACTCCTGGAAACTTTACGCCATATTAATTCTCTTCCTAGATAGGGTCATCGACTATCCCATCCTGTGGAACTCACAGAACCTGATTGACCTGAAGGGCTCAGATTTTCATTTGACACTGAGCCTCGGCCTGGGTCTGATTTTGATGCGTAAGGGTCATGCCTCCAAAGCTCTCTGCATTTCTGATAGAGTTTGGATTAAGACAACATTAGGATCCTCTCCTGCCATTGATGTATTTGGGTTGAGATCTATTCTTCCAAGTCATCTACTTGGCGATTGGGTCCAGACAGGCGTGATGCCAGAATTCGCTAGAGCAATGATAACTCCTGATAGGTAGAGGCGAGAGAAAAATGCATCATATCATAATGCAATGTTCTTGAGGTCTAGGATGACCTCGCGGAGGAAATAAAACTAGAGCAACAATGTTGCGACAAAGCAGAGCGGTAACATAAATTAGTGCAGTAGAATTACGAGAGCAAATGACCATGACCCGAATCCAATAGAGGAAAAAGGTCAGGCAACAGCCCAATGACGGAAAATCTCGGGGTGACCTCGGAGGGTCCTGGGAAAGAGAAAAAGACGGGTTGATAAAATCAGGCTCCAAAAAAGAAAAGATAAAATCTACACTAATCAATCATAAGCAAACAAAAAAATAAAACACATAACCATACGAGGTGTTTGTCCTAAAGGGAAAATTCTAAACAACTAGATGCAATAAAGAGCGGTTGGGTAGTCCAGTAATCGGGTACCTTCTGAATAAAGTCAAGAATATACCTTCCCTACCAAGTAGTACCTGACCAGGTCAAACGATACGCAATAACCCTTTTTTTCGTATCCAAAGAGGCATACGGTCAGAAAGCTTGCCTGCTTCCCCCACATATTCCCGAGACAGTAAACAGCATGGGTGAAGGGTAGCCAAGCATTTGGCTTATTATATTTTCTCATTTCTTCTTTTATTTTTGAAAAGTAACCGTCGAAAATGGAAGAAATGAGATAGAAAATAATGCAATGCAATGCTAAT
>JAUTBS010401903.1:0-10132 GCA_032361285.1 Aequorea victoria | reverse complement strand
CTGTCTAAGCATGTTTTTCTTTTAGCCCTTTCCTTTCTTTTTAATCTTTTTGTAGAATCGCATGCTAGGTTTTCTTTTCCTCCCCTACGTGTTAGTTTCCTCTTTTTAGAACTACATGATAACTTTTCTTTTCTGTTAGCCTTTTGGTTGAATTCTAAATTCGACTTTTCTTTTTTCTTTATAAAATTGCATATTTTTTGCTTTCCAAACAGCATGCCTTCTATATATCAACTGCGCTGTTGTGCTGCCATCTCCCTATCTAACATGCCTAAAGTGTAAGTATGCATAGAAAGCCTTACTTTTAGGTTAGGTTTTATTTTCTTGTATTCTTTTGCATGTTCTCTCGTTAATCCTCTTTCTGTATGTGTTGCTTTCGATGAATTTAAGACAATAACTGAACGAAACGGTTAAGTAGAGGCCGATCCTCAGATCGGGCGAGAGGGGTGCCTAACACCTTCCCTTTTCGTACCCTGACTCCTGAACCAAAGATCTCTGGTAATGACGGGCTGGTTCACCTTGAAAACGGCCTCTTTTTGGTTTCTTGGTTTTCCTAAAATCAAGTGGCGACTCTGAAAAACTCGCGCGGTTCTCAGACCCATCACAGGATGCGCATTTTGGTGAAAAAGCCACCCTCTCCCCGCTCCCCCCACAGGAGGCCAGGAGGATGAGAGGGCAGGTCCCCACAACATTAAATTCAAATGGTCCTCTGGACTTTAAATTTAAATGGCCCCCTAGACCTAAATTCAAATGGTCCCCTCAGCCTTAAATTCAAACTGAAATGGTCTCTTGAACCTTATATTCAAATGGTCCCTTGCACCTTAAATTGAAACTTAAATGGTCCCCTAGATCTTAAATTCAAACTCAAATGGTTCCCAGACCTTAAATTCAAACTCAAATGGTCCCCCTAAATCTTAAACTCAAACTCAAATGGTCTACTGGACCTTAAATTCAAAAGAAAATGGTCATCCAGACCTTAAACGCTTCTCTCAAATGGTTCTCCATACCTTAAGCGATTCAAATGGTCTCCTAAACCTTAAATGACTCAAATGGTCCCCCGGCCTTAAACGGTTCAAACGGCACCCCAGATCTTAAATGGTTCAAATGGTCCTCCAGACCTTAAATAGTTTTCTCAAACGGTCCCCTCGACCTTAAATTCAAACTCAAATGATCCTCCGCGACCTTAAAGCTCAACTTCAGTCCCCATGACCATAAGCTCAACTTCAGTCCCCATGACCATAAGCTCAATCTCGGTCCTCACCACCTTAAACTTAATCCGGTCTTCCGCGACATTAAACTCAATCTCGATCCATATCAACCTCGATCTTTTTTTGGTCCTAGTGACCTTAAAACTTGAATATTTCCTTGCTTTGCTCTACTATGTTTGCATCGCCCCCATGAACTACGTTGGTCTGATCCCTTGCAAAGGGGTATGTTGACAGCTCAACGAAGTCAGTATACAACCACCTTCATTATATTTTGTTTATTTTTTCTTAAGTATTAGTACCATGAAAAATAAGTTTATTTCTAGCCTTTGATATTCACTCATTCCGACAAGTTACGAAATGAGCTTCGTCAAAGTGGGGCATCTATAGACACCCTATTTTGCCAGGCCTTAATATTTAAGCCTGTCAGTATGATCCAAACTTGATGGTAAAAACAAGAATCATGACACGCTGAATATCAAGTTAGGAGAGCCGAACTTCCCGTCATCTAGAGAACCGAGACCGTTCTGCCTCTTAAAAAAAAGTTTAAAAATAAAAAATCCTTAACCTCGTTTAATTCCAAAATATTTTTCAAAAAAAAAAACCTTAACCATATTTCAATCTTTTTAAAAAAAATCCTAAACTTGTTTTAATTCCAAAATATTTTTTTAAAAAAAATTAACAAATTTTTAATCCAAAAATTCCCCCAAACACACCCTTAAACCCAAAAATCCAAACATTTTTTCTGAAATATTTTAAATCTGATTTTTTTAAAAGAAATTCAAAATTTGTTTTAAAATAAATAAGAATTATTTTTAAAAGAAAATCCAAAACTTTTTTTTTAAATCAAGAACATTTTTTTCCAAAAAGAAGCCTAAAACTTTTTAAATCAAAATAATTCCAAAAATCAAGAAAATAAAGAGTTCTTTGGGACTCTTTTAAATAAAAAAAACAATTCTAAAATTAAGAGTTTCATAGGTCTTAGACTCCTTTTTTTTAAAATTAATAAAAAAAAAAAAAAAAAAAATAGGAGGCTGGTTTGGCCAAAGACCCCAATGGGAGGCCCACTGTAAGCCGGACCGGCACACTAGGATAGCCAGACAGAATTTTCTTTGGGCCCCGACATTTTGACTTTTGTTCTGCGATTGTGGCTTATCTCGACCCCTGAGACTTATTCCGAGTCCGAAAAATCTTCAAAGGAGTCTGGATTGACTCTTCGGACTCCTCTATATAAATAAAAACTCTCTCGATTGTCAAGGACGCGACAAGAGAGCTTAAAACCCCCGGCTAATCTGATTCACATACTGAGTCTCTCAAACCTTAGCAATCTAGACTCGAGAAATTCTAAAATCTCAGAATTTTTCAAGTCCTCAAGCCTTAAAACCATCAAACCCAACGACCCCACGACTCTAGATTCATGATTGACGGTTCAAGAAACACGATATTCTGTGATGAATTCAAAAGCGATGAACTTGAGGGCGATTGACGGATTATACAAGAGAATTTCTATATTTCGCGGTTGAAGGTATTTCTTCTCTTTTTCTTTCTTTTCAAATAGTCATATATACGATCCATGTTATAAAGCGGCTAAAATGACATCGTTTCCCGAATCTTTAATATTTTCTAAAAAACTTAATTTTTCTTTAAATACGAAAAATAATTGATTGTTGGACCGTCGTTTAATCTCTTTATAATGTGATCATCATTTCTTTTTCGTCTATCAATTTTTTTTTATAGTTTTTGTTTCATTCATCCTTACTTAAATGTGAATAGTTCGAAACGTAAGAAATACCTAGTGAATCGTTGGCCCTCGTTATTATTATTATTTTTTCTTCTGATTCTTGGGTTATGTAAATAATAGGATAGTTGCGAGTAACGATTCATTAGGTATTATTGCAGTTTTAAAATATTAGTGTTGTTATTTTTTTTATATCTCCTTTCTATATCTATGAATGATTGATTTGTGGTGAATCGTCTTGTTCTATGCTTGATCTGTCTTTAATGGTGAGATGATGATAATTCTTAAATATGCGTTCGGACTAGAAAAATCGTCAAAGCCATAATTTTTGTCACCAAAAGGGGGATTTTTCACATTTTTATGGAAAATAAAAAATTATCTTTTAGAAAAAATATTTTTTTGTGTAGATAATAGAAAAATCCTTAAAGATGGGATGCATCTTGATCCTTCCCAATCTTTAAAAATTCTTCTTCAAATAAAACTCTTTTTTTTAGATAATAGAAAAATCTTAAAAGATGGGATGGATCTTAATGCTTCCCAATCTTTAGAAATTCTTCTTCAAACAATTTTTTTAAAATAATAGAAAAAACCGTAAAAGATGGTATAAGTTTTGTTCATTCTCAATCTTTAGGAACTCTTTTTCAACTAAAACTCTCTTTTTTTCAAAGATAATGAACAAACCCCCTAAAGTGGGATATGTTTTAATAACAAACCCTAAAAAGTGGGATATGTTTTAACCTTTCTAAAATTTTAGTAGTTCTTTTTAAAATCAAATAACCTTTTTTTAAGAAGAATCCATCTCACTCAAATTACCTTTTTTTAGATAATAAAAATTCCTTAAAAGGTGAGATAGTTTTTGATTGCTCCTATCCTTTAGGGAGTTCTTTTTAACTAAATCACTTTTTTCCAAGACAACTAAAAACCCTAGAATTGAGGGAAGGATTTTTATCATTTCTAACAATTTTAGAATTTTGTTAAATCAAATTATTTTTATTTTTCTTATTTTTATTATCTTATTTTTTATATAAAACCCATAGAGGGGACTCTGTGGTCCTATTCAAGTCTTGGGGATATTTTTTTGATAAGAATTTAAATAAAAGAAAAAGTTAGCTCGTCTCTTTCGCGAATAAGCTATCATTGTTATAGGATATGTTATCCACCAATTGGAATAAAAATATCTTATCTAAGGATAGGTTATTCCTGTTCTAATTTTGGATTATTAAATCTTTGTCATTCTTATTTAATCATAATTGCTACTCATGTATTTGGGCTTAATTATAAACCAATGATTGATGACTAGAGGCCGTCGTAATTGTCTGGCGAGGTGGGTGCCTAATCTTTCTCATTTCGTACCTTAACACCCGAGTAGAGTTGTTTAGTAATGAAAGGGCTGGGCCTTATTTATTATGAAGTTATTTTGAGAAAATAGTTCTTGGACCTTAAAACCAAGTGGCGACTCCTGTTTCAAAAGAATCTATGATTCTTGATCTCTAACTATTTGGAAAAATCAAAAAAATATCAATTGAATTCGATGTGAAATTTTTTAAAATAAAATTAATTCATTGACTCATGTGCTTTGAAATAAAAAAGCTAATTTATCATTAATCCATAGTTCGAGTAAGTATACATCAGGCTCAAGGGATTTGGCGAGAGCTAATCCGCAGAAACCGTATCCTCATGTCCAGATTTTGAATAAAGGAAAAAGAGGATGGACTTGCTGACTTCCATCCGAGAATTGCTTTTGGCTCACTCACAATAACAAGGCACGACTTTCTCTACCCCAAAGAAAAAAAAAAAAAAAAAAAAAAAAAAAAAAACAAGCACTCCCCGAAGGACACAAATAAATGAAAAATATTTAAATCTGTTTTCGTTTCTTACTTTCTTTTTCTATCCCCATTTGTCAACGTTGAATATCTTTCAATAACCATTGTTCATGCTCTGGAGATAGTACGATTGACGAAGAAGCTACAAGGTCCACACGACTCCTCCTCGCCCAGAACGTGTGATAATCTGCCAATAATTTAGTATCAACCTTTGGCAGAGCAAGCAATTCTTTGATGCCCAACCGCTCATTTTGAGCCACGCCAAACTGACGCCAGACGTGAGGAGAAAAGTACACGGTAGACCTGCAGAGGCCAACCAAGCAAACAGACCGCTCCCCTAAAAGGCACATAGAAGAAACATCCCACCGTGGAACCCTCCAACGCATCTTATCACACGTACGGACATTCAATCAATCTTGCTAATCATCCGTCGAGGAGCACTGATGCCTAAATGATCTCTGCAAATAGCAAGGTGGCTTGTATCTAGGCAATTTCGGAACACTCAATAATTTGACATGATCCATCAGCCAAATCTGCAAACGACACACCACCTCATCAAGAATTCCACAAAAAAAGAAGAAAAAAGTCCTCTATACAAAAATGCCTTGCCAACGAAAAAATAATAATACACGTCTTAAAAAAAGTGTGTTTTAAAAAAAATACATGAATTTGTCAAAAAAAAAAAGAAGAAAAATAAAAATAATACATTTACACAAAAAACAACACGTGTGTATCTGTGAAAGGATTGGGCTCCCTTGAAAGGTAATGACTAAACCGATTGAACCTCATCCAAACCCATCAAAGTCTCAGCCAAAATCATCGGCATAGGATTCCCCGATTGGACCATCTGTGCCGTCACATCCACAATTTGAATGTCAGCCTTCACATTCGAGGAAACAAATAAAAACTCTGACATTAAGCACATACAAAATGCGTGCCTTTGACACTTCTGAAATAAAACATCTCGAAGTCCACTAATGGACTGAAACGGTCAAGCAACTTCCGGATGAATAAGACATCGCGAGAATAAAAAAACTTAGACTCTCGAGTCTTGAAGCCATAAAGATCTGTCAAAGTAGCTACATAGTTGAGGCGTGGAGTAAGGAAGATAGAAAAGTCATGAAGATGCATACTAGAATGGCTTGAAACTCCTTAGTTGTCGGGCATAACTCTTGACAACCGAAACGAAACATCGTTACCATTGGATCCCACAACTTTGTTGCCGCCAAAAGTAAATCATTCTGAAGTTGGATGGCCCATAGCATAAACAAAGCATTCAAACCAAAATGCTAAAAATTCACCATCTCGACTCCAACAAGATCATCGATTCATTGAGCCAAGCCATAAGAAAAAGACACATCCATAACCTTGCAAAATCCGAGTCAACAAAAAGAAAAACAAAGAACAAGGAGGTTTGAAAGTAAAAAAAAAAAAACATCATGCCCCTATATATAAACAAGGATTTTAGAGTCACTAGAAAAAGAGTTCAGTTAGGAGTCAAATTGCCAAAATTTCGTGGCTCAACACCATAAAAGGTCGGACTAGTATAAAACCCCACTGGATACCCCACGGTGAGCCAGACCGGCCTTCCCAGAGTGCCGGTCCGACCTTCTCCTAAAACAACAAAATTCAAGAAAATAAAAATTTCTTCGGAAAAAAAACAAAAAACAAACAACCCAATCGAACTCAAATACATCAAACCTAAACACAATCCAACTCAAACTCAAACAACTCAATCAAACTCAAATACGTCAAACCTAAACACAATCCAACCCAAACTCAAACACCACAAGTCTAAATTCGTCTCAAATTCAAACTCATTCATCAAAATAAGATTCTTACACAAACATTCATCTCACAGTTAACTTCATCCATCCAATTAAACACAAATGCAAAATCCAAGCACATTTACCAAATTTAAAATCTAAGCTGTCACCATTCGTCCTATGTTTTCCATCCAAAAACAAATAATACAAAAAAAAAAAAAAAACAACCCATGCATCCATAAAAAAAATCGTCAAAAACCTCAATTAATCATCATTACAAACCCAAATTAAAAGGAAAAGATTTAAAAGGGAAGCCAACCACTTGCAGGTGCTCTTAGGTCTTGCTCAATGGCTCGAGGAGGCCACATTGGGTTGCACATCATGAATGAAATTCTCGTCTGAGTCATTTAATGTCACGCCCTGCCCCGAGGCACCGGGCATGGGATGCAAGGAACAAGACTAAACCATTTTGTCTTTCATATTCAACTCAAATTTCGTTAACATACAAGGAATCCTTCATATATATTCTTTTCTCTTAATTTACATAACACAACTTACATCACACAAGGGCTCACCGGTCAGTAACACATGCATCAGTTACAACTTAAAACAAACTATCTAGTGGAGTATATTTCCATGGACCCTAACCCAAACCTGCACATCATTCGTCTGTACCTGTTACAGAGATCTGTGTGGGGGTGAGCTATAATCCACGTGCTCTCCAATCACTAGCAACGGTATTATAAATTGCACAATGGAAGAAAATAGTTCATCACTTTAAAACAGGGTAACTTTTCAAAAAATATAACTTTTATCACAAAAAGGTTCTAAGTTTCATCTTTCCACAAATCTCCTCATAAGAGGGTTTTCCAAGACTTGATCCATTTCTGATATTTCGTTACTCTTCATCTTCTTTTCGCCATTTCTCTTAGTAAAGAAAAGTATATATAATAATTTTTTTTCTAAAATCGTTATCTCTTTAAAAAGAGTTGTTCATCATTTTACCGTTCACTATATTTTTAAAAGAGAATCTTTCATTTTATAATCGTTCACCTCATAGTGGAGGAATTTTATATTCATAACATCATCACCTTTCAGTGAAAAATTTTCAATAACCGCCTCTCAACAGAAGATTTCTAATATCATTTTCGTTTATTCACTTAGTAGTGATAAATATGTCTTTTTATTCCACACATCCACTTAGTAGTTGGTACATATTTAGCATTTGTTAATCAACTTTTATCATGGAGCATTGGGTTGTATTAACCTCCCAACCAGGAATTGTTGCAGTACTGAGTCCCCAAATATCTCGCCTACTCAGTGGACATGGCTAAGGAGTATTCGCCGGACCACTTAACAATGCTCAGTGGTAGAGTTAGGATATATGTCTATGCATTATCAAGAGTGCGATATATTACTTTTCTCTGTGGCTTATCCACAATATACATATATATAACATGGCGTATACCCATGAGACTTTTGTGCGGTATACCCATCACGTGGCCCACAACATATAAATATCAAGGCTATCATGATACCCATAATATATCCATTAATCATTTATCCAAATTTTTATTTAAGTTTTTCAACACAATGTTCATAGATCTTTCTGTAAAACTTTCATAACTTTCACAAGTTAATTTCTCTCTTTGTATCAATTATTTTGTCTTTCGCAATTACTCAACACGTCTTATAAATAATTCATATTATCATAGTTCTTATATTGTACTATATACTCAAGGATCATTTCATAAAATATAGATCATTTCATAAGAACCTTCATAACTTTTATAATATAGTACATCAATTAGCTCGCCTTTTTTTATTTGTCCAACATGGTCATATTTCTCATGTTCTAGTCTATGTTTAAAATTCTTTCATAAAATATTGAGTTCAAGTTTCAAAACAGGATCATGAATTATTTGATAAAAATATAGGTTCACAGATATCGTTTCTTTCGCAAGTAATATCACCATTTACTTTCATAAAATATTCAACTTCTATTATATTCCAAAACATATGTTCATAAATTATTTCATAAAATACGAGTTCGCAAACATAGTTTCTTTCACAAGTAAAATCATCATTCATTTTCTCAAATCATATATCATGAAAGTATAAGAAATTTAATCATTCACACATTCATAATACCAAGCTAGTGATAAGGAAACCCACGTCGAATGAGCTTGACTCAAACGGCATCCTTCGATTAACTCTGGATCTCCGGTTCCCACACAACCTAACACATAAATTCGATCGATACTTAACTTCGTTACTTAAAGTAAACTCATGCATTATTGTGGGAATGTGCATGTCAGGTCATCCTCTTCTCAAATACCTCTTATTTAATCACTCTTGGTACCCTCATGGTCCCCAAGATCCCTAACATTGGTTTAGGTACTTAGGTTTGCTTAGAGCCTTCTTAAATCATATTTTTAGTATTTCTAGAATCTGTCCCACCCGTATAAAATACTAAAACTTCTCCAACAATCATGAAACTATTACAGAGGCTATAATAGGGTGTTAGCTACATGTTTTATGTAGAACCCGAGAGCCATAGATCAACAGAAAAGCCCCTACAAATTAATGAGATAGAATCTGTTAAAAAATATCCATGTTTGGGAGAATCTAATTGCCTCACAATCCTTCCGATGAAAGTGAGGTTTATCCTTTTTGGGTGATACTAGACCCTTATACATTTCTTTCAATATATGGAACATATCTAGGGAATTTTTATAGAATTAATTAAAATTTCTCAAATTGGTCTGTTATTCTGCAATCTTGGCGCAAAATGTTCAAAAATGACATATGGATTCTAAAATACATTTTTGGGTCCAACCAAAAATCACCCATGTTAATGACATGCTAAAATATTTCTTTCAAAAATAGGTTTCTATTTAGGCTATTTTGGGGTTCACAAAAATTCTAAGATAAGGCTTTATGGTCACTGTTTTGTCACTCTTTTACAAGATCTCTTACTTTCATCCTCTTACTCATGCATGCATTACTTCTAGCCATCTTAAGATTACTTATATATCATGTTAACTATTTTTATTAATTTTTTAATAAGTCTCATATCCTAACTTGTCCAAGTTCATGGTTTAAGAAAGTCTTCTTTCTTCTTGAACTATGGTATATGCATGGATTCCATTCCATGATCTATCTTCTTTTTTATTTGAGAAGGGATGAGATGTATGAGATGATTTTTTTAAAACTTTAGAAGAGAATTTTAAAAACTCTTACTTGATGATTCTTGATTGTGGGTTGGAAGATCCAAGTTGTTCTTCCTTTCTTTCTTCTTCTTTCTTTCCTTCCTTCTTCCTTCTCTTTTTCTTCTTTCTTCTCTCCCTATTCTACCCACTAATCTCAGCATATTTTTAGAGAGATATTGTAGGTTTGCAAATAAATTTTTTTGTTAGAAGAAATCCCCTTTTTATAGGTAAAAATCTCTTGGTGAAAAGATAATTTTACCCCTCATTTTAATCATTTCACTAGTCACCCATCTCATCATGTTAGACATGCATAAAGTCCTATTGATCCTTGCTTGAGGGGATGAAAGACTTGTGTAAGTGGTAAATTCATTCTCATAATTAATTCCATGTG
>JAUTBS010401892.1:0-10132 GCA_032361285.1 Aequorea victoria | reverse complement strand
TCAAGCGCGACCATGAGTCGACCCAAGTTGATCCATGAGTCAACCCTAAACATGCAGCTCTCGGGATCTCTCTCAGAAGCGACCATGAGTCGACCCACATTCAGCGTGAGTCGACCCAAGCCTGTGTCGAAGCATTTGAGCTAATATGTCTCAGCCCACACCTCGACTCAAGGCCTAAAATTATATCATGAGTTGACCCAAGGGACTCTATGAGTCGACCCAACATGCTCATCACTCAGCATATTCACAAAGACAAAGTATGAGTCGACCCAAGGCAATTGTAAGTCCACCCAAGCACATATAAGCTGACACAAATCAGCCAAAGTTGATCCAAAACATCAACTCAAGGCAGAGGCTCTTGTGAGTCGCAACCTTACTATGAGTCCACCCACGGGCGACTGTCAGTTAAAGAACTGAGACCACCTCACTCTGAGTTGACCCAAAAATATTGTGAGTCAACCCACTGGCGCAGAATTCTTTCCTAAGGCATTTGAGTTGACCCAAGCTCACTCTGAGTCGACCTAAAAGTGCAAAATCAGCAAATTACAGCGCGAATCATGAAAATTTACAGCGGTATCTCAGAGTATTAAATGTCAAGATTTGATCTGCAATGACTATATTGAACCACGAATTTATATGAGAATTTATTTTTAAATCAATCCAAAGAAGATATGAAAAATCATTGACAAATGGATCAAAGATCGCATCAATCAATTCTGAATATCAGAATAATAAATATCATATTTGATCTATAACGACTTTATTCAAGTTTGAATTTGAATGAGAAATTGATTACTGAATCAGTTCAAAAGAAGACATTGACAAATGAGGATTATAGATCACGAGAATCACTCCTGAGTATCAAGAACAGTAAATGTCAAGACTTATATTAGATACACTAAAGGCTCATATCTATATAAATATATGATTATCAAATCTCTCGATAGACCAGATCTAACCAAAAAAAGAAAAAAAAAGCTATCAATCAATCAAGTTCAGAGAGAGAAACCAGAAAAAGAAAAGAGAGGAAATCTGAACATCAATCACTCAATATCAAAATCAGATTCTCTCATCTACTATTCAGAAAAACCCTAGCAGCTACTATTCATCATCTTGTTCTTGGGTTTTCTTCTGTATGCTACAGTGCAAAAATCTACTCTTCTCAGAGAGTCTTTCAATTATTGTTTGTGTAACAAACAACTATCAAAATCATTGTAAAACTGAGGGTCAGTGATCCGTCATTTATATAATCAAAAATAATAAATCGAGTAAAAATGGCTACTCCGTAGAATACTGGTTAAGACCGAATATCATTTCACATGGATAATAAAGCCTAATATTTAATTTTGAATTAATTCTTCAATTAATTCGAAAGAAGGATGTACAAATGCGAATGGGTAATTAATCTACTGAAACCAATTGAAAAGAAATTCTAATTAAAAGATACCCAGGGTTATTGAATCCACCCTAACCTTGTACTTGTAGGTTTATATTTGTTTTAGTACTTTTCAAATGGATCATTCAAAGCATCATTATGGTTACAAGCCCTAATGATGCTATCAAGAGGATCCAAATAAATGTTGACCGGCATAAAATATCTAGATCGGCACGAAACGTCCAGAATCAAATCATGGCACAACTCATCATTTCCTGAGCATATTTTATCACAATATACATTCATTGAAGCAAAAAAAAATTTGTATAACTTTTCATTATTCAAATCACAGAAACGAATAATGATCAAAAGATAGAAAATTTTTAGAAACCATTCTTGAACACAAGAACCAACACAAAAACGTTACACAATCAATGATTCGAAAGGAAAAACTTCTAAAATCGAATAAAAATTACATTATAAAAGTTAGGGTTTGTGAACCCTAGACAAAGAATCTTACCACTCATCGACAGATGAGATGATGTCGATCCGAATAGGAGCGCCATTGGAATCATCATCTTCTTCATCCTCATCGAAATCCTAGTCATCCTTCTTGTCTCCCCTCGTTTGCGAACCCTAGAATGAGTTTTAACTCCTCCTTATATACCCCCACTACAAAACGCACGATTGTGAATTAAAAACGAATTCTGAAATTATCGCAGAACGTCCAGACGCTGGTGAGTTACGTCTGGACATTTTTGTCCAGTGACTTTTCCATCGCTAGAGCGTCCGGACATTTTTGTCTCATATTCGGACATTTTTGTCCAGAGGCTTTTCCCTCGCTCGAGCGTCCAGACGTTTTTGTCTCACGTCTGGATGTTTTTGTCCAGTTTGCATCTCGAACCTCTTTTTTAATATTTTCTGCTTTTAGCCCATCTTTATCATTTGATTTTTTGTACCTATTGCTGTACGAAAACACTACTAAAACACATATTATAATAAAGATTCAAGGACATAAAATATAAATTGAAAGGCTTAAAAGTGTTATTTTAAGCTTTGATCACACCTCACAACTTACATTTTGCTACTCCTCGAGCAAAACAAAACAAAAAGCCCAGGCACCTTTTTATTCGTAGTGATATATAAGACATATATACTTCAAAAAACTATCTGCTCATACCAAAGTTTCAGTGCCAAAGTTACTCGGAGTGTGTGTTTTGAGTTGGCTAACACAACTAACAACTCGATTTCAAAGTTAAAAACAAAAGTAAATTTTTATCAGAACTATGTTTTGACTCAATGCTCATTAGGAATGCACTCAACAACTGACGCTCAGAAACTGACACCTTTTAATAAACTCAAAATAGGGTATGTGGAAGAAATAATAAAAGCAAATCAAATTATTCCACATACCCAGGACTCGAAAAGCGTTATAAGCAATGAATGTACATAGCTTCATGAAAAATGATGCTAAATGTCAAGAATTTATGAGAGAATGCTACACACTATCATCTAATCATTATGTTCACCATTCTAATCAAGTCTTTCTTTAGGATTAATTAGGACTTTACATTTGGTTGTAACTTTAGGTCAAGAAGGTGTACAAGGTATAGGGCAAAAAATATGTCTTGTACAAATCTTAACATGAGAATTTTTTGGTTCAAGAAAAAGTCATCATTTTCACTTGATATATTATTTTTCTTGTTTCAACCACCGTCTTCTTTTTCTGCACTGTTCTCTTTTATTTGTAATCAAATAAGTATTTGATTTTTTTAAAAACGACGATTAAACAACTATATTTCTTTTTTCTTTTTCAACATTTTCTGCCACTTTCAACCACTATCTTGTACATGGTATACGCATTTGATTTTTTTTCAACTATATTTTCTCGCCCCTTTTTACTTTCTCCCATAAACTTACAACTTAAGACATTTTGGGATCTGAAATTTAAAAAAGAAAGGTTTAACTTATACCGGTTCAAACTGATAAACTAAGGATAGCTTATAAGAATAAAGTTAATAGCTCAAACAACAAAGATGGTCTAAAATCACCTCCTAAACCTGACATGATTTTTCAAGTGTTCATAAGTTCAAGATTTTAGTAGTGTAGCACAAATGATGTATTTTCAACATTCAACCGAAATGAAGAAAGAATGAGGCTATTCAACAAATTACATAAGTTTTCGAAGAAAAGAGAATATATAAACTGACACTCCTTAAGAAATATATGTTCAAAACTTACACAGGGTTACAGTCTCCACAAGTATTCATCTAAAAAATTAAATTATGTCTACTTTTTCAATTGAGAATTTAGTCATGCAGCCAAACGTGAATTGTGATAATGACAGAGTATTCCGACATTAAAATCAGGTAATAAACAATTAGTGTAAAGAATTATACTGTCAAACATAAAAAGAAGTGTTAACAATATTTATTTGAGCTTAATGATGTCCCATCGTTTTTATTTTTATTTATTTTATTAATGCAGTTACGTGGTTTATCTGAACTTACCCCAAACTTTGAAGGTTAATGTCCCAATGGCAAGCAAAAAGAACTAAAAGAAAAAAAAGAAGGCACCTCGAGATGGTGCGAGGCGGGAAGGATAAGAAAGTCGTCTGAAATGGTATGCCACAGAACCTGTGAAATAAAGTAGAACAAGCCCAAACCAAATCAACAGACATACAAGAATAGTATATATAAAAGCTGGAAAGAATCAGTAATATTATTTGCGAAAGAAAACAAAAGAGTGGTGCAAATGTATGTACAATGCTACTAGAAAAAATAAAATAAAAAAAATACAAGAAATGAACCGAGCAGCAATAAAAGTAACTAGATGGAAGCTCAAGGGGCACCACTGCCCGGATGGCGGCTACATCGGGGAGGTGGCTCAATGTGCTGGGCGGCCAGCAATGCCCTCAGCATCTGCTGCTGGTCATCGACATCCTGTCCGTACTGGGCAACAAAGTGTGCCCTCTCCTTCTCAGCTCTAGTGAGCCTCTCATCAATGCGGGTTAGCTTCCCAGTAAGAGCCTGATACTCGACGTAGAACATGGTCCATGGTAGAAGAGCTGATGATGAACCAGGCTCAGAGCCACCTGTCGGTGGGGGCGCATCATCCTCGTTGTCATCATCACCTGACTCCTCGTCTAACCCTCCTCTCGTCTGAAGGCACAGTAAACTCTCAGTGCTCTTAGACCACTAGGAGAAGGAGTACGATCTAGGCACATCCTCAAGTATATCAGAACCCGGTATGAATGATGAATGAGATAATGTAAGGCACAAAATGATCAAATTCACAAAAGGTAGTGATCGTGTTCCACGAGGGCTAAGCATAAAATGCCGCATCTCATCAAGGATGAGGGAAGGGATAGAGACTTGCGTGCTGGTATGAAAGGCATACAGAGCTTGAAGAAAAGTGCCCCAATGCTCGTCTTTGTGGCTCGTGGAAAAGATATTGGTCCGGAGAACCAAAATATCAAACTACAACAATGAGTCTAAATTGCCTCGACGAGAAAAAATACGGTCGACGTCACCCAGACCGGAGGTGAGAGCATGTATCATGGTACCTGGAGTATCATCCACTAGAAAAGGTGGAGAGGAATAATCATTGAGCATGATGCCAAGAACGGTAGCAATATCCTCGTGAGAGATGGATAACGCGCGACCATCGATAGTGGACCGAACAATTTTTTGGTCACCCGCATCGACATGAATATTTTCTTAGAAAAGACAAACAATGCAGGGATAAGAGTGTGGAAATGGACCAAGAAGAGGGGTAGGGGATCGTTCTTCAAACAAAGAGATCCCTTTCTGGGCAATATCATAGTTCCTAGAGGGCCATCGACCAAAAATGTGGTCATGATGTGCAATTTTCTCGTGGACCATGCAGAAGATGGGTTTGAGACGGGAGGGGAAGCGTCAAAAGACGAAGAGATGCGACTTCTTTTAGAAGACATGGTGCAACGCCGGGAAGACATTTTGGCATTGAAATAAAAAAAGAGAAAGGGAGGAAAGAAAGAACAAACTTACCGAAAAAAATAAAAATGAAGATCGCCGAAAAACTCACCAAAAAATTCAAAGATCGTCGGAAAACTTTTCAGAAAGCTCAAGATACCCGAAAAATTCATCGGAAAAATCGAAGATCGGCACCGGTGGTTTAGCGAGGGTGGAGGTGGATTAGAGAGATACGGAGATAAATAAGGGATTAGGATAAAAGGAAGATTAAGGGGTTGCGATAAATGAGGGATATGGAGGGTTAGAATAGTGAGAGAGAGAAGATGAAGAGATAAAAGGAAGAGAGAAAGACAAGTACAAAAAATTAAGGGATTAGGATAGGGAGATGGAGTTATTCAGATGAGAGGAGGGAAATTTTGAAATGTAAAAATGTCTGGACACATGTGAAGGACGTCCGAACATTCTTTGGTAGAGGGTGCACGAGGTAATAACGTCCGGACGTAAGTGATGAGCGTTTCGAATGTTTTTTTGGCAGAGGACGTACGTGGTGAGCGTCTGGATGTGGAATGGCAGAGTTTTCGCTGAACAAAATGTCCGGACGTATGTGATGAACGTTTGGACGTGGAACTCTAGAATGAATTTCTTTAGTAAAAACGTCTGAACGTAGGAAAAATGTCCGGACGCTGGTCCCCCCTTTTTTCTTAGCTTAGTTTCTTTATTTTTATTTATTTTTCAAGACTTATCATTAAGAATCAGAATTGTATTTTCTCCCAGGAAGAGCTAAGTTTACCGTCTTCAGCCAGACGTCCACGACGTTCAAAGAGTCGAATAAATCGGATCCCTCAAGTCGACGCACTTGATTACCTCCTTGTCACTAACACTGTCTACATATGGATTAAGTCTTTGGCCATTGACTTTAAGAGATTTTCTCATCTTTGGATTTTTAATCCCAATTGCACCATAGGAAGAAATCTCAGTAATAATGAATGGTCTCTTCCATCGAGAGCGGAGCTTACCAGAAAAGAGGCGCAAATTTGAGTTAAAAAGTCACACTCATTGATTCAGCTCAAAGGACTTACGAGATATATGCTTATCGTGAAATGCCTTAGTCCGAGCCTTATAAATCAATGAGCTCTCGTATGCATCATTGCGCATCTCCTCCAACTCATTGAGCTGGAGTTTTTGGCGAGACTCGGCGGCTACCATATCAAAGTTAAATTTTGTAATGGCCCAAAGAGCTTTATGTTCTAATTCAACTGGCAGATGGCACGCTTGTCCGAACACCAAACGATATGGAGACATGTCAATGAGAGTCTTGTAGGCCGTGCGGTAGGCCCACAATGCATCATTCAATCTAAGAGACCAATTCTTGTGATCCGGTCGTACTGTCTTCTCCAAGATAATTTTAATCTCACCGTTAGACATTTCTACTTGACCGCTAGTCGGAGGATGGTAAAGAGTGGCTACCTTATGCGTAATGAAGTACTTACGGACTAGTGTGTCAAAGTGTCTATTGCAGAAGTGGGTCCCTTCGGCACTAATAATAGCGCAAGAAAAGCCAAACCAACTAAAAATATTTTCCTGCAGAAACTTGACCACCACCTAGTGGTCATTACTTTTGGTGGCTACTGCTTCTACCCATTTTGATATGTAATCAACTGTTACAAGAATATACATACAACTAAATGATAGCGGGAAGGGACCCATAAAATCAATGCCCTATACATCAAATATCTCGATAATTAGGATGGGTGTTAGGGACATCATATCACGGCGCGACACATTCTCCGTTTATTGACATTGTAAACAGGTTTTACAAAAATTATGTGCGTCTTTAAAGAGTGTCGGCCAGTAAAAGTCACTCTGCAAGACTTTGACAGCTTTTTTTTACTACTAAAGTGGACACTGCAGTCTAAAGTGTGATAAAAAGTCAAGATGCACTGGTGTTCAATCTCGGGAACACATCGCCAAATAATCTGATCTGAACAGTATTTGAGTAGTTCTGGGTCTTCCCAAAAATAGAATTTAACCTGCAAAAAGAATCGATCCCGGTCTTGCTTTGACCAATGAGACGGAATCTGTCCTATTGCAAGATAATTCACAATGTTAGCAAACCAGGGGGTGGACTTGTGTGCCGCCAGAAGTTGCTCGTACGGAAACGAGTCCTTTAAAAATAAAGGATCACAAGAAGTCTCAACCAGGATACGGGATAGATGGTCCGCCACAAATTTTTTTGATTCTTTTTTATCTCTAATCTCGAGATCAAATTCTTGTAACAGAAGGATCCACCTAATCAACCTAGGTTTTGTGTATTTCTTGGCAAGTAAATGCCGCAACACTGCATGATCAGAGAACACAATAATCTTAGATCCTAGCAGGTAAGACCAAAATTTATCTAATGCAAACACAACTGCTAGCAATTCTTTCTCGGTAGTGGTGTAATTCAATTGGGCATCAAAGAAGATTTTATTAGCATAGTAGATTGCGTGAGGTACCCTATTCACCCGTTGTCCCAATACCGTACTGACAGCATAGTCGGATGCATCACACATTATCTCAAAGGAGATGGACCAATCGGGTGATTGCATAATCGGGGCTGACGATACCGCATCACGGAGCTTTGTAAAATCTTTCATGCAGGACTCTATGAAGATAAAAGGTGCGTCTTTGACTAGAAGATTTCATAAAGGCTTTGAAATCTTACTGAAGTCCTGTATGAATCGCCGGTAAAAACTAGCGTGCTCCAAAAATGACCGAATTTGTTTAACAGTAGAAGTGGGTAAAAGTTTTGAAATGATATCCACTTTTACCCTGTCCACTTCAATTCCCCTCTTAGACGCAATGTGACCCAAAATGATTCCCTCTTGAACCATGAAATGGCTCTTTTCCCAACTCAAAGTAAGATTTGCCTCCCAACAGCATTGAAGCACTTTCACAAGGTTTTGGAGACAAACATCAAATGTCATCCTGAAAACAGGGAAGTCATCCATCAAAACTTCAAGAATGTTTCCACCATGTCTGAGAAAATAGACATCATGCACCGTTGAAAAGTCACCGGTGCATTACACAACCCAAACAGTATACGCTGGTAGGCAAAAGTGCCAAAAGGGCATGTGAAAGTGATTTTTTCTTGGTCGTTCGGGTGGACAAGCACTTGATTATATCCTGAATAACCATCCAGGAAACAATAAAAGCCTTGGCCTGCTAGCCGTTCTAGGATCTGATCAATGAAAGGTAGCAGGAAATGATCTTTTCGAGTCATGAAATTTAATTTTCTGTAGTCTATGCACATACGCCAACCAGTTGTCGTGCGTGCGGGGACTAACTCATCCTGGTCATTCTTTACAACTGTGATGCCTGACTTCTTTGGCACCACTTAGGTTGGACTCACCCACTTGCTATCCGAGATGGGGTAAATGATACCCGAATTTAGCAATTTAACAACTTCCTTCATCACCACCTCTTTCATATTTGGATTAACCCTTTTTTGTATTTTGCGAGAAGGCTTAGCATTTTCTTCTAAATGGATGCAATGCATGCAGATAGAGGGGTCAATGCCTTTAAGATCGGCCATAGACCATCTTATGTCACCCTTATGTTATTTCAGAACTACAAGTAACTGACTCTCGTGCTCAGATGACAAGTTAGAAGCTATAATGACTGGGAGGGTGTCATAAGGTCCAAGGAACACGTACTTGAGTGACACCGGTAAGGGTTTCAACTCAAGTTTTGGGGGAGCCTCCAAAGAAGGGAGGATCGGTGCACTTTCCAAATGAGGCAATAGCTCCACTCTGGCTTTCCAAGGTTGCCAATAAATAAGAGGTGGAGAATTCAACAATGAATTGACCTCCTCTACTAATTGGCCTATATCAAAATCTTTAAAACCAAAGTGGGCAAGACAGGCTTCCAAAGGGTTGTTGTCCAGAATGTATGGAGATGCCTCTTTAACTAACTCGTCAATTAGATTAATTACAAAACAATCATCTTCTGTCTTTAGGGGTTGTTAAGAGGCACTGAAGATGTTGCCAAAAGAGACATTCATAACTCCTGTTCTACAATTTATGCACGCATTAACCGTGGCCATGAAAGGCCAACCAAGAATAACATGGGTTTGTCTCTTGACACTCCGTACCGGTTCCATGTCAAGGACTATGAAGTTTGCAGGAAAGAAAAATTTATCTACCTTGATAAGGACATCCTCGATAACTCTACGGGAATCTTAACTGACCTATCAGCTAACTGCAAGGTGACCATGGTAGACTTTAACTCCCCTAGCTCGAACTTCTCGTATATCGAATATGACAGCAAGTTTACACTAGCTCCAAGATCGAGAAGTGCCCCATCTATAGAATAGTTTCTTATGATGCAAGGAATGGTAGGAGTCCCGGGGTCTTTCATTTTGGGTGGTGTCGAACATTGGAGGATGGAACTCACTTGTTTAGTGAGTAAGATCTTCTTCGTCACATGAGTTTGGGACTTGCGCTTTTGAGTGCACAAGTCCTTTAAGAATTTTGCGTACGAAGGAACTTGCTTGATGGCGTCGAAGAGGGGAAGATTGATTTTTACCTGCTTAAACAAGTCGACCATTTCCTCCATCGACACTCATTTCTTTGAAAAAGGAGATGGGGCATCAAGGCAAGTAGGGAACGGGGCTTTTGGTATATATGATGGAAGCCCTTTCTGTCCAGATGGACCCTGTAACTTGGAAGGGGTGGCCTCCTTAGCTATTGAAGCGTTATCAACCCTAGAATTCTTGGGGTTGCTGACTGTCTCTTTACTTTTCCTGGAATCTGACTCAGGTCGA
>JAUTBS010401881.1:0-10133 GCA_032361285.1 Aequorea victoria | reverse complement strand
GGCCTAATGGCGCCCAACAACAGACACACCCCCGAAGGGAAACGAGGCACGGGTCGAGACCCAGCCAAAAAAGACAAAATGCTACACTAAATAATTAAAAGCAAACACTAAGCAGAAACATATAACCTACTAGGGTTTTTGTCCTAAAGGGAAAGTTCTAAGCTTAACTAGATGCAAACAAAAAGGCTTGGTAGTCCAGTAACCGGGGTACCTTCTGAATAGGAATCAAGAATATACTTAACCGACCAAGCAACACTTGGCCGGGTCAAACAGTACGCAATGACCCTTTTTGCCAGTATCCAAAGGAGTTTCCATACAGCCAGAAGGCTTGCTAATATTGCCCACATAGCTCCGAGACAAGTTCTTTTCAAAGATCTGCCAAAGTGAAGGGTAGGGAAGCGTTGTCTTATTTTATTTTCTCCTTTCTTCTTTTCTTTTGAAAAGTACCCAATCAAAAAGTAAAGTCAGGAGATTGAAAACCAATGCATGCAATGCTAATACTAATGATAAATCTAAGATATGAACCGTTCATAACGTTTTTCAAGTTTGGCTCACTTTTAAAATAAATCCTCAGTGGAGTCGCCACTGTGGGAATCTCGCCCTCTCATCGCCTTTCCCTAAGGAAGATATAAATCTATAATGGAAAGGAGAGGGGTTTTCCCTCAGATGTGTGTCTATGTTGAAGACCGCACGAATTTTTGGAGTCGCCACTTTGTTTTCGGATAAACCAAGAAACTAAAAAGTCTTTTAAGGCAAACTAGTCCGTCCTTACCAGAGATTGTGGTTCGGGAGCTAGGATATGAAAAGGAAATGTGTTAGGTACCCCTCTCTTCCGATCTGAGGATCGGCCTCTACTTAACCGTTCTGTTTTGTTCTTGTCTTAAATTTATCAAAAATAACACATACATAAAGGGGATTAAAGAGAGAACATGAAAAATCAAACAAGAAAATAAAACTTAACCTAAAACTAAGACTTTCTATGCATTCTTACACTTTAGGCATGTCAAATGGGGAGATGGCAACATAACAGTGCAGTTTAGGCATAAAAGAGCCATATTATTAAAAACATAAAGAAAAGGTTACATGCAATTCTAAAGAGAGATAGAAACCCTAAGAAAGAAAGGAAAGAGACTAACATGTGATTCTACTATAAGATTAACACGTAGAAAAGAAAAAATCTAATATGCGATTCTACTAAAAGACTAACACGTAGAAAAGAAAAAGACTAATATGCGATTCTGCTAAAAGACTAAAAAAAATATGCTTGGACATTTATTAAAAGAAAGATTTGGGAGAAGGAGGCCTACGGCCTCTTCTCCCTTCTTTTACCGAATGAAAGAAGTTCTTTTAAAGAAAAAAAATTAGATTTATAGAAATAAGTGGGAATGAAAACCTACCGTATAGCCCGTGAGCTAGTGAAGTTTTGAGCAATGTCCACGGCCTCCGGGGTCCTTCCGTGCGGTCTTCGAGCTTTCGAAGTACTTCCTCGAACTAGGCTTCAGACAGCTTCCGTAGCCTTTTCTCACGTACGGCACGTCTCCGGGGAGTCCTCTGCACGATCTTTGGATCTTCCGAGTCCTTCTAAATGCAGAAGAGTCTGAATGTTGGCAAGGGTTCGGGTTAGAAAATATAGGTTTGAGGTAGAGCTTGAGAGAACTAGGATTTTTGGTTTTTTTCTCTTCTTGAAAGGGATTTCTAATTTTTTTTCATATTTTTCAATGGTGGGGGGGTCTTATTCATAGGGAATTTCGAGCAAGGAGATGACTCAGTGTCCAACTCTCATTTCAAGTGGTGTGCGCCATGTGGGAAGGGGCGTGCGCCATGTGAGATGGCTCAGCGCCTAGTTTTAAGGTTGGTTTAGGTTGGTTTTGGGGTCCTGAGATGGTTTGGGTTAGTGGATTAAAAGGATATGGCACGACACTAGCAATTAAGTTTTGAGGTGGCGTGAGATATTTTGGAAGGACGTGGCGTGCGCCACTTGAGGTGGCGCCACACTGGGTGTGGCACCAAGGGCTATTTTTGGGATTTTAGGTTATTTTGGGGTGTTTGAGTTTGCATTTAGAAGTACTCTTCAGACTTTCGGATACGTGCAAAAGCTCTTTCGGAACATGACTGATACACTTTTCATCATTGAAAGGCTACGGGAATCGGCCGATGTTCGGTTTAATTAAAAATGGGGTGTCTACATCTCTCTCTTTCTAACTACAGACAAACTGTCATTTACTCCACCTACCAGCCCCCAATCTCCTGACATATGTGAGGAGATCAAATCTCAAATTCAACAATTACACACACACTCCCTCATCTTATGGTAATTACACATTTTAATTTCTTATTTCTCTCAAAATACTAAATTAGCCCAAGTAGTTAATTATATGTAAATTAAATTACGAGTTATTACAAATCTAAGCGAAGAACATTGGACAACGATAAAGTACATTATCAAGTCTCTGAAAAGAGGTAGAGGTCAGGTCCCTCTCCTCACTTGACCTAATATATAAATATGTGGTTAGACTCATATTTTAGAATTAGATAATCAGAGCTAGGGTTTGAGATATTAGAAAAGGGATAGAGAGGCGGCGGCCTGATCAGTGACCATCCACTATGCTCTTGCTGATCTTGCAATCGGGTCATACACTGGAAGATTCGAAGAGTTGCAATACTAATTAAAACCTACCAGAATTAGAAGGTAACATTTTTAAACTCTGTGTAATCGTTAATTAATCTGTATTAAGATCTAATCTAAGATCCGTAGGCAGTTTTATTTTGCACATCCAATAGTAGCTATACTGTCTGACAAAAGAAATGGCGATGTCTTCCCCTATTCTGTTCCTGGTCGCTTCCAAAGATAAAAACCATCGCTGAGAAGCCCATGACAATGACCTGTGGAATAACTGCACTTTTAGTTGGTTGTCAATTCACATAGGAGAAAGAGTACCGACATACATCCATAGATGGATTCGAGGATTTTTGATGCCATCAAACTTTTCCATGTTCGGTATCTTGAATTTGTCCAGCAGCTTAGCATTGTGGTAAAGCAAAAGGTCTCCAATGTCCAACATGCACTTATCCAATCCTTTGGCTTTCCTCAGTACCTTCTCTAATATGTTAATCTTTTTAGAGAGTAGGGTCTCTCGGGCTAAGACAGGGTCTACCATAACAACTGTAGGTGCGACGACTGTGAGTCTGGCTCCTGACAACAACTCTGCGTCATACTAATTATCCTTTCAGAAGGAGTCATCAACTATCCCATCCTTTGGAATTCCTTCTCCCATACGTGGAACCTGATTGGCTTGGAGGGCCCAGATCTCTTCCTAGCATTGAGCCTGGGCCTGGGTCTGGTTCTGGAGCGTAAGGGTCATTCCCTCTAAAGCTCTTTGCATTTTTGACAAAGTTCTTATCAAGGCAACATTAGTGTCCTCCTCTGCCATTTCAATTTTTACTCGGTCGCGGTCTAACTTTTGAAATTACCCGTTCGGTGATCTGGTCCAGACGGGTGTGACACTAGAGTTCGAAAAAGCAATGATAAGTCTATCAAAACTCCTGTGAGATAGAGAAGAGAGGAAAACATATCAGAGCACAACGCAACATCATTGAGGTCTGAAGTGATCTCGCAAAGAGAATAAACCTAGAGCAACGGAGTTAAAGCAAAACAGAGGGGTAGCAAAGACCCATGTTATTCCTTTCCATTTTTCGTGGCTCGGGACAACCTCAGAAACTTCCTAATGATGAAATAAGTAGGCGGGAGACAATGATCCCGACTTAACTAATGAGCATGTTGAGCCTCAGCTCAATGGTAAAAGAACTCAAGACTTTCTTGGAAGACACTAGACGACAAAAAGGGTGAGGGTGATAATACTCGATTTAGACTGAAAAGAGAAACGTTGGGCCTCAGCTCAACGACGAAGAATCTTGGGATTTTATCGGCAAATCTCGAGCGAGAGAAATAAGAGGTGCGAGTGATAAAACTCGACTTAAACTAAAAAGATAAACGTTGAGCCTTGACTCAGTGACGAAGGAACTCAGAATTTCCTAAGAAAATTCTGGGCGAGAGAAAAATGGTGCGGGTAATAAAACCCAACTTAAACTAAAAGAGAAACGTTGAGTCTCAGCTCAACGGAAAAAAAACTTAGGATTTCCTCAAAAGATCCTAGGCGAGACAAAAAGGGTGCGAGTAATGAAACCCAACGTAAATTAAAAAAAAAGAAATGTTGAGCCTTGGCTCAACGATGAAGGAACTCGGGACTTCCTCAGAAGATCCCAAGCAAGAGAAAAAGGGTGCGGGTATAAACTCGGCTTAAACCGAAAAGAGAAACATTGAGCCTCGGCTCAACGACGAAGCAACTCAAGATTTTCTCAGAAGATCTTAGGCGAGAGAAAAAGGGGTGCAGTTATAAACCCACCTTAAACTAAAAAGCGAAACGTTCTGCTTCGGCCCAACGATGAAGAAACTCGGTATTTCTTTCAAAGATCCCAGGTAAGGGAAAAAGGGTGCGGCTATAAACCCGTCTTAAACCGAAAAGAGAAATGTTGAGCCTCCGCTCAACGATAAAGGAACTCAGAATTTCCTCTGAAGATCCCTACCAAGAGGAAAAGAGTGCGGGTATAAACCTGGCTTAAACTAAAAAAAGAAACGTTGAGCCTTGGCTTAACGATAAAAGAACTCGGGTTTTTCTTAGAAGATCCCGAGCGAGAGAAAAAAGGTGTTGGTATAAGCCTGACTTAAACCGAAAAAAGAAACGTTGAGTTTTGGCTCAATGACTAAGGAACTCAGGATTTCCTAAGAAAATCTTGGGCAAAAAGAAAATGGTGCGGCTATAAGCCCGACTTAAACTGAAAAGAAAAACGTTGAGCCTTGACTCAACGACGAAGGAACTCATGATTTCCTCTGAAAATCTCGCGCGATAGAAAAATGGTGCGGGTATAAACCCAACTTCAATCGAAAAGAGAAATGTTGAGCCTTGGCTCAACGACAAAGAAACTCGAGATTTCTTCAAAAAATCTCGGGCGAGAGAAAAATGGTGCGCGGATAAACTGGACTTAAATCGAAAAGAGAAACGTTGAGCCTCGGCTCAACAACAAAGTAACTCAAGATTTTTTCAAGAAATTTCAGGAGAGAGAAAAAAGGGTGCAAGTTATGAAATCCGCCTCAAAACGAAAGAAAAGGTTGGGCCTCAGCCTAACTACAACAAAACTCGGGAGAATCTCGGGAGGTCCCATGAGAGAAAAAAAGAGGTATGGGTGATAAAACCTGACTCAAAATAAAAAAAAGGTCGGCCCTTGGCCCAACTACTATATATCTCAAGATAATCTCGGATGGTCTCGGGAGAGAGGAAAAGATGCACGGGTCGACAAATCCTGGCCTGAAACAAAAGAAAAGGTCAGTTATCGGACCAAAAATGACAAGGCTCGGGATGACCTCGGGGGATACCGGGAGAGAGAAAAAGTGGCACGGGTGATAAAACCCAGCTCAAAATAAAAGAAAAGGTCGGGCCTCGACCCAACGATGAAAAAGCTTGGAAAAATCTCGGGAGATCCAGGGAGGGAGAAAAAGAGGCACGGGTGATGAAACCCGACTCAAAACAAAAGAAACAATAAAATTTACACTAATCAATCAAAAATAAATTTTAAAATAAAACATATAATCTTACAAGGTGTTTGTCCTAAAGGAAGTATTTTAAAACACAAGATGCAGCAAAAGATAAGGTTGGTAGTCAGTAACCGGGTACCTTTTGAATAGAGTTATGAATATATCTTTCCTGCCAAGAGTACAAGGCCTGGTCAAATGGTAGGATATCCAACTGGCTATGAGTCATAATGCTACCAATGGATAATTGGATCGTGATGATTTGGGTGTTTATTTCTCAAAAGTCGTGGATAGTCTAACAATCGATTATAGTCGGGGTTTGTATGAATCGGTAGGGTATCTAACCCGCTATGAGTCATAATGCTACTAATGGGGAATCAGATCATGATGACATGTGTGTTCTAGATACAAGTGTATTCTTTCGACGAAAGGGGATCCTAGTTTGATGGTGTTTTGTCAGTATGATGATCGCATGCACTTTCATGAGCATGCATTACAATTACATCCCTACCATGATTCCATTCTTGTTGTTTATGTGATATGTGTATTATCAACGTTAGAATCGTAGGGTTGTTTGAATTTTCTTTCTGAGCATTTGAAACTCACAGCGTTTCATGCCATGTGATAAAGAGGAAGCGATCGAAGAAGAATCTACTGATTAGAACTATGTGGAGCCAGGGGCGGCCCGACGATTTGAGAGGCCTTAGGCAAGATTTTCAAATCGATACCTTTTACCTTTAAATATATTTTTTATTTTTTATTTTTTTTTTATTTTTGGTTTTTTTACTTTTCAAGATACAAAATTATTGATTAAGCTTTTATAATCAAGTTTTCTTAATATATTTCTTTCAATTGATAGCAATATTAATTAACTTAATTTTTTTTTGATACAGTCGATCTAACATAAATCAATGAGGTAGAGAGAGTAAGAAATTAATTGTAAAAAAAAAAATAAAAAATTTAAACCCTTCAATTACTAACAATATAAAAAAGAGCAAAGAACACTAAATTACGCATAATTTATTTTATTTGTGGATCAAAATAAATAATATATTTTTTGTACTTTGCCAATAAAAATTATTTTTAAAATTAATGTATAATAATATTTATCATAAAATGTCTTATTAAATTTAATAAATAATATATTTAAAAAAATACCAAATTAGGCCCCTATTTTAAGAGGCCCTAGGCAAGCCCCTAAACTGCCTAGGGGTTGAGCCGCCTGTGTGTGGAGCCCTGGCTCGTGTAGGTTAGCTGGGAGGATCCCTTTTTGTTATGTAAAGTTTTGATTGGTCTGTAAATACAATGACAAGAATTTTAGTTGTTTGTAAATCAGATTGTAAACTTTAAATTTATGTATGATATTACAAATAGTGTTTGGCGATAATGTAACTCTAAATACTATAATTATGTCAATTGATATTCTTAATTTTACGGACGTCAGATATATGTAGTATTAATCCATTTCATATTCTAAAATGTTTATAATTAAGCTTCGTTGATTTCTCACCAAATCTTACCGCTTGGTAATGAAGAAAGAAGGGGCCTTTTAAGAAAGTGCCCATCACATGTTGGGATGAGTAAATAGGTAATAAATTTAGTTCCACCGAACATCTATTTTGTGGGTGGCCCAGTGGGCAACTTGGCCTGCGGCTACTACTGGGTTTAAGTTTGAGAAAACGTGATGTTGTAAAAATGAAACTGAAAAAAAACTAATATGGAAAACTCATTTAACAAATTATTTTCCTCAGCATTTTTTCTCAAAGAATTAGCTCAATTTTAAAAGCATTAAATTGTTTTCAAAACTTGCGAAATTTGTTTTCATATGAAATAAGAACATTACGAAAATGGTGGTCATTTCGAATTTCTTGTTTATTAAAACATCAAAAATCAGTACATTTCTTTCATTTCGATTGCAAGTAAAAACCATATTCAAAAATTAGAACGGAATTTTACCTACAACTTTTAGTCGCTAATAGAATACAACAACAATATTAAAAGTGCAATACAAATCTCATAAAAAATAATTTCAATTCCATAAAAGACCAAAAGCTGCCCCAATATTTTCACTTTTGCAAGTAAAAATCACAAAAACGAAAGATATATATATATATATATATATATATATATATATATATACATACATATAGAGATAGAGATAGAGAGAGAGAGGGTAATGAATTGCCAAAATCGGCCTCTCTGATTTGAAAACACAGGAAAATAATGAACGAAATGTTAAGGTATTACCCTAATGTATATAATACAACTTCGATGGTTTAATATTCCGAGTGACATTAAAATACTTCAACGTACGAATCCACTTCTCCTGTGTCTTCAGAAGGTGAACGGCGACTGTCTCCGGCCAGAGTTCGTGCGTACATCCGGTGGGTGGCTCCGGATAATTGTACATCGACCACTTAGCATTGTACCGATTCTTCCCCCGGTGACCGTCTCGGAGCCACTGACCAAAAACTTTATCTTCAGGCCCATCCAAGTGATTCTTCGGGATATCCGAAACACTAATCCACTCCACTATATCCCAAGAAACCAGAAAACCCATCCCAGACATGTAATGAACAAAAGGATCCATGCTAGGGCAGGGAATGACATAACCATAGTACAAATCTTCTCTAGGCAATGGAATCAATGACTCCACTAGGGTTTCCAATCTAAAATAGGTGTCGTCGTCGGCTTTCACCACGTAATGGTACGGAGGGTCTCGATGGCGGGAGCTATTTAGGATCTCCGGCAAGCTCGAAAAGTACGTGTATGTCTTACCCTTGTTCATGTTCTCCTTGCAGTTGAGTATTATGATGTCGTCGTAACGCATGATCTCTAGGGCGACTAGTACTTTCTGATCTTCCTTTGTTAAGTTGCAGAATACGAACTTCACGTCGACTTTGGCGGCCGCCGGAGATTGAGTGCCGTAGATGAGACGGAGGAAGTGGCGCCTGTGGTACTGGTCGGGAAGTGTGAGAATTCCGAGAAGTATTCGGAGATTGTTGGATGAATTTCCATTGACAAAATTATCAGAAGAAGTGTTACTTGATTGGGATGGTGTTTTTGAGAGAGCACATCTTCCAAACTTCAACAGGCTATCGAATCGAATCTCATTGATTGAAGCTAAGATGCAGAGAAAGACGATAAAGAAGAAACAGGATGCCATGAATCGCCGTCCGTCAGGCCTTGTGGGCTTCATCGTCGTCTTAAATTGAAAAGCTGTCAGAAAAAATAAAATTACAGAGATTTGATTCAAGAACAGAGAGCGATGGACATATCATTTGAATCGTTATAGTGATCCTAAGACCTTCGTACATTTAACGTTTTTGGTTGGCAATTTCGTGCTATTGAGTCTACCATTTTGACTTCTCTTCCGTAAAAGATAGGTGATCGCGGGAAGAACACAAAGTCAGTAACTTACCAATATGCCCTCAGGACTTCTATAGCAACAGATAAATTTTGGCATAAAAAAAAATAATATGTGTATAATGCTCTATTTACTTAAATCTTTGGTAAATTACACTTATCTATCGTGAAGTTTGAGCGTATTTTAAAAATGTTTTATGTAATTACTGAAATGACTTGCACCTCCCCTAAAGTTTGATCGTATTTCAAGAACACCCATGTGGTTATTGAAATGACTTGGAACTGCCCTCTGCTTTTGTTGTTGGGTTAAAATACCCCCTGAAGTTTGAACAAATTTCAAGAATACCTCTTGATGCGAATATAATTTTTATTCTAAAATATTAAGGTCAAAATAATCTATATAAATTATAAAGAAAAAAATTAAATTTACTGTACAATTTACGTACTTATTTTTTATCTATTTTATTAACAGTGAAGGGTGTTCCTGAGATACGGTCAAAGCTCAGGCGAGGTCAAAGTCATTACAGTAACCACAAGAGGGTGTTCATGAAATACGATCAAATCCCAGGAGAGGTCCAAGTCATTTCAGTAACCACAAAGGGTATTCTTGAAATATGATCAAATTTTATGGGAGGTAAGTGTAATTTACTCTAAATCTTTTACTGTATTTTGTTTATCACGTAACCAGACATATTTATAATTATTGATGTAATGAATTTTATCTTATTCCCATTAATATTCAATCAGTCATTATTTGATTTTTTTTTTTCATGCAAAAAACCCATTTTGCAAGAAACTTTTGTAACTATGCACGCCCTGCCACACATGTAATGGGATAAAGTGAAAAGAGAACCATGGTAATGTTGTGCAGGTGATCTAAGAAATTAAGAAGAGTTGAAGGGTCTATGATATCTTCTGATATCTAGAAGTTGATGCATGAAAAAAAGTTGTTGCATGACAAAAAAATAACTTTTTAAAGAAATATTTTAATAGATACTAGAGTTTGTGCTATACTATGTGATGGACATGAGGTTTTGGGTCGGTCGGCTGGAACCAAACCCACCCTCGATCTAGGCTGGTCAGTTCGGGGGGGCAAGATGCATAAGTCTTGGGGACCTCACCAGAAGGCCGAGTGGTTTATCCCGAGAGGGTCTACCACACTTGGCCAAGGACGAGTATG
>JAUTBS010401870.1:0-10134 GCA_032361285.1 Aequorea victoria | reverse complement strand
CTTGATACGAAAGAGAAAGTTCTTCGGAACAAGTTGATCCGCCTTGTCAAAGTCCTCTGGCGCAATCACAAAGTGGACGAAGTCACGTGGGAGTGCGAGGATGAGACTCGGGAGCAGTATTCGTTTCTTTTTGCATGTGGTTAGTTTTAATTCCGGGGACGGAATTCTTTTAAGGGGGGAAGAATGTAAAATCCGTAAAAAATTTAAAATTTAGAAATACATTTAATCAATTTATAAAATAGTCGAATAATAAAATAAAGTAGTCAAATGAAATTAAATTTAACTAATTAAAATGGGTTTCAAATTAAATAAAAACATAATTGCAAATAATAAATTTTGCTTAACTAAATTTAATTAAATAAAGTAAAAATATTCTAGTAGCAAATAAGTAAATTAATTTTAGTAATTGGAAGAAATAAATAGAAGAATAATGGGAATATAATGAATAAAAATAAATAAGAAATAAAAAGAAAAAGGATAAAGAAAGGAATGGAATCAGAAGGTAAATGGAAATATCGTTGGTTATTTAGCAACCCTTGAAATCTCTATGCTCATCCCAAAATTTTTGGAAGAGGTACGCAAAGTTTGGCAAGTTTCCTTATCCCTAAACTTCTGGATCTAACAAGTATATAAGAAACCCCTTTGGCACCTAAGGAACCCTCACGTCTCTCAGCCTCCACGCTCTCCACGCACACAACTGTCCTGTTCTTCTTCTGCTTTCGTTTCGCTCAACCCAGCAGCCTTCATCGCCGAACCTTCATCAAACTTTGGGCATTGCCTCTGGTCCTTCATTGTCAAGCACCCATCATCCAGCATCACCTTCTTCATCGTGCTCCATCGCCTGTTCTTCCTCACGACCTGGTAAGTCACTGGTTCTCTGGTTCACAGAACATAATGGTATACAAATCTTTAAAAGCACACACACAACGTAGTATCATGCGGCCAGGATCACTTTTGGGTGCACAAACATGTAGGGAATAAGTTTATATCTTTAGAATGAAGAAAACAATGAAAGAAATCAAAGAGATTCGAAGCTATACGAAAATATATACGAATATATATATTGTATATCACCTGGTAATATCTCTTGATTTAATCCACTAGAACAAAAATTTTGTCTAATGAAAAGTGTTTAAAAGCTTCCAAAATTTACGCCTTCATTGTTAGATTTCAAGAAAATACAAAGAACGGAATGAAAAACACTCATAACCAGTGGCAGGAGTCTCCACTGTCACGTCGCGTCCGGACGTGCGGCGTCCGCGTCCGGACGTGTTTGTCCATAAAGCTTTCTACCAACGGACGTCCGGACGTATGGTCTCTACATCCGGACATGTGAGACCAGAATGTTTCCTTGGGCTTTTGTGACATTGTTTATCTTTTAAATTGCTTAAATGTTAGACTATTAATATATATGCATCGAATAACTCAATTAATGAGTTAAATAGGACTCTAAAGGTAACAACTTCAGAATAAACTAATTGAGACATTGAGTTGAAAATTTTAATGTAAGATTAACAATTTAAATGAAACTCATAGTTCATTAACAACTTCATAAACTAGTTCAATTATAAAGCAACTAAGTAATATTCTAAATAATTTTCTTTAACATATACATAAATCGTAAACTGATAACTTAATCAATTAAGTTAAATAATTAACATTCATAGTAAGCTATAATGAAATAGAGTAATTTTGTAAAGTTGTTCTGAAATATATAATTAGACTACTCGAGCATTATTCAAATAATTCACGAAATTAATGAAAAAGTAAAATAAATTACAAATTAAACGGGTAAAGGGACGCTTAATAGTTAGTTGCTTTTATGCATTGATTTATGAGTTAATTCATTTATTGCTATATCAGGTTGTTCAAACCATTTCATCTATCATTTTTAGAGCTTAGCTTGGACAACAGGTGCGTAGATTTCACGCTATTATCTTTCGGTCAAATTCCCTATTTCCCAAAATATTTACAACCTTCTTTGTACATTAACTGTTTTCTATTAAAATATTTTATACAAAAACTCTTTTAAATAAAACTCCTACTACGTATACTCTTCAAAAGTAAATATTTTACAAAACCTTTTTGAATAAAAGCACTTTTTATATATCTTGCAAACTCGGTTATATAAACATTTTCAAGAAAAAAGTATCATTTTAACTTCTTTTAAAGGAAATGAATACTGTATTGCAAACACATGGCATAAGGTTTTCAATTGTGAAATAAAGGAAAAACCTATTTTTATGATGCGACTATGAGACTGATGTCCTTGGAATATGATAAAGTCCAAGGGAAACTCCACCCCTATCCCCTGGTGGTGACTTTGGCCAACTAAAGAACCGCGCATGGAATTACCCATGTTGACTTTAGTTGACTCAACGGTTAAGCAACAACAAACATAATTGACTGTATTGACCTAACCGGGATCGTATAGGGAACAGACCGGACGTCATCCCTTGTGACTCTATTTCGATTATTGGATCCAAGGGTCATTGTGATACCCCGAGTTATATATTTGGCACTGTTACTTTTTATGTACCCAGTATATCTGTTGTACGCTTATTCTCACTCTTTTGAGCATGTCGCTATATCATACTGTTATTGGATATTTGTGGATATTTATTGAGGACTTGTGATGTCCAATTTTTGCAAAAGAAAAGAAAAAGGAATATTTTTAAAATAAAAATAAATGGAAAGGAAAAACGAAAGGATTTTTGGTGATTACATATGTTATTTACTGCTATACCATGCCATGTTATTTTATGTATGCACTATATTTTATCCCAATTTTTAAAACTTTATATTACTATCGTGGATCTAGCACAAATTTTTACTGACGTATTCCCATATCATTTTTCCAGGTAGCCAATGATGCTTAGGTGATGGACTGCCGTGGGAGATCTCGCTGTTGACCTCTAGGACATTGATCATTCATAGCATGATATTTTATTTACTTCCGCATTTACTCTGATTTATCAGTGACAGTATTTATTGATGCATTGATCATCATAGATGGATGAATATATTTAGTTTATTGGGCTGTTGACCCAAGTGGATAATAATTAGAAATTTAATGGTTTTGTTGCATGATATATCATAATCATTGCATGAGAGGTAATTTAATTATTTCAGCATTTATTAGCTTCAACGGGTTAAGGCTTTTTTGGTTTCGTTGGGCCTCTGACCCATGAACCATAGTCGGTCATCATTCCCTCATTGGGGCGTGAAAATTACACTTGGATGTGAAATGAGTGGTGAATACCGAGTAACTACAAAGAGGAAATACTCGAGGACTACGGGCATAAAGAAGTGTGGTTGTTTGTTTGCGTTGAAAGGTAAAAATATGTCGACGAATGAAGATTTGATGTTGTATGTGGTTTGTGGTTTTCATAATCATTCAGTTGTAGATCATTTTGAAGGACATTCATATATTGGGAGATTAACATACGAGGAAGCATCAATGTTGGTTGATACGTTGAAGAGTATGGTTAGACCGAAGGAGTTATTAGTAACTTTGAAGCAAATGGATACTCATAATGCAACCAGTATGAAGGCTACTTACAATACACGGCATAGATTTAGAGTAAAGAAAAAGGTCAGGAGATCTCAAATGCAATAGTTATTGGGGAAATTAGCAAATCATAAATACGTGGAGTGGCACCAAAATTGTGAAGATACTAAGATCGTCACTGATTTATTTTGGGCTCACCCAACGAGTATTGACTTATTTCGCATTTTTAACTGGGTCTTGATCATAGATTACACATACAAGACAAACTGATACCGTATGCTCCTCTTAGAGATCGTTGGAGTTACTTCAACTGATATGACGTTTTGTGTTGCATTTGTATATCTCTAACACGAGCGATAAGATAACTACCGATGGGCATTGGGCATTGGGCATTCTGCGCTCTCTGATGGATGATTCAACGTTTTTTCATGTGATTGTCACCGATAGGGAGATGGCACTTGTGAATACTATTTTCATCGTCTTTCCTTTGGCTACACATTTGTTGTGTAGATGGCACACTTGTAGGAATATTGTGACAAAGTGTAATAGTTGTTCGAGACTAAGGAGAAGTGGGACAAGTTTATCATGAGTTGGATAATTTTGATTTTGACTTCTACGAATGATGAGTTTGTTCATTATCTTGCTTCACTAGTCAATGACTTCAGTACCTATTTGGAGGCCTTAGACTATGTGCGCCGGACTTGGTTGGACCATTTCAAAAAAAGGTTTGTAGCAACGTATACGAATAGTTGTATGCATTTTGGAGTGACTACAACAAACAAGGTTGAGAGTGCACATGCAAAGTTGAAAAGACAATTGGGCTCGAGTCAATGAAGTTTTTAGGCTTCTTAGATGAAGATTCATAACCTTCTTGACCTTCAATTCATACAAATTAAGTCATCTTTTGAGAAAAGTAAGATGGTTGTCCAACACAATTTCAAACCTTCAGAATTTAAGGAGTTGCGAGGTAATGTGTCAATTTTTGCATTGAAAAGGGTTTTAGCAGAGAGCAAACGAGCAAATACAGTTAGTTGTGACGCAAAGGCATGTGGCTGTGTGATCCGCCTACACATGGATTGCCGTGTGCACATGAGGTTGCTGATTTCATGAGGGAAGACCGGCATATTCCACTGGATTTCATTCATCCTTATTGGACTAAGCTTGACATGTTGCCTACACCAAAGGTTTCATTGACAATATTGGATTGCAAGACGGAGTTGGATTTAATTGCTCAAAAATTTCATGGATTCGATACGGGGAGAAAACTTCAAATGTTAAAAAAATTAAGAGAGTTGGTGACACCGAAGTCAACTTTCTTGATTGAGCCGCAAGTTAAGAGAAGACCACGTGGTCGTTCTCATGTAAAGACTGATACATCTACTAAACGTGCTCCATTTGCGTTCGAGATGGTTGAGTCTGTTCATGATAGTTACTCACCCGCTCTCACTCGTCTAACTGTTGTAAGCATCGGTAGATCCAAGGATGTTATTGTTAAGAGGAGAGAAAAAGAAAAAGTTTTTCGCACGCGTACCACAAAACTGATGTCGTATGAAGTAGCATTTCTTGAAGGTTTGCGGCCTTACATACAACATGTGAAAGATATAGCTGCTGATGGTAATTGTGGATTCCGAGCAATCGCCGATCTTGTAGGATACGGGAAACATGAGTGGCTTCAAGTTAGAAAGGACTTGTTAACGGAGTTGAATGTGCATAGACAGCATTACGTTCAGTTATATGGTTCGGAACATAGACTTGTGGAGATAATTCATGTTTTATCATACTTTGAAAATAATCTACCGTATGACCATTAGATGACCATGCCCGATATGGGTCATTTGATAGCTTCCAGGTACAATGTTGTTTTGTTCTTCCTCTCCATGCAACAATGTCTTACATTTTTTCCGCTACGGTCTGTGCCAACGGTCTGTGCCATTACCATTACCAAGTAGAAAGGAGATTGGCATCGGGTTCGTCAACAACAACTATTTTGTGGAGGTAATCAATATGTGTCATGATTCAATTTATTAAATTTGTACAATATTCATTCTTATGTTGTCTTATATATATCTGCAGGTGTTTCTATTACTCGGTCATCCTATGCCACCCATTGTCACCAACTGAATAAGATTCCACCATACTACTGCAGAAGGATGGGACATGCCTTACCAGAGTAGGATTATTCACTTCAAGAATGTTGTTAATGCTGACGTCGCTACAATGAAGACCATAGTTTTAGATTAAAATTTCTTTATTGTACTTCTTAAATTATAAGAATACATTGTACTTCTCAAATTATAAGAATTTTTTGTTAACTTCATATATAAAATTTAGATTAATGATGTGAGTACTTTCAGATACATGCGTATATTGTCCATTGTTTATTGACACATTGTGGTTGTCTTTCTTTATAATTGTTTTGTTCTCTTTCGTTTTCCTTGAATCTTTTTGCTAACTACATATACAAAATTTGGACCCCGTTTGGACCTGAGTACCCGAACAGAGACTTTCTGTTCGGCACTCTGCAACCGAACAAAGGATATTTGTTCGGCACTCTTCAATCGAACAGAGGCATTACGTTCGGACCTGAGTGGCCGAACAGAGGCATTAATTTCGGGAGTCTATGGCTGAACGGAGGTTTAACCTTGCATGAAGCATTTGTGTACTTGTTCAAGCATATTTTGTATACAAACACAGTTCATTCAAACATGAATCCAAAGGTAAACACATTAAAAAATATTTTACTTCCATTTCGGAAGGTCAAACAAAGTTACATCAAAAAAGTTCATTCACGATCCTTCGTTGAGTACATCAAAAAAGTTACATCAACACACATCAAAAAAGTTCATTCACGATCCTTGGTTGAGTACATCAAAAAAGTTATATGAAAACACATAAAAAAAGTTCATTCACGATCCCGCCTTTGCGTCCTTCGACGATATACTTGCTCAATATTTGAGTGCATCCTTGGTAGAGGCGTTTGGTCATCTTCTTCTAAATGTTGACCCTCCAATGCACTCATCATTTGAACTATTGCATTATACAAGAAGGATGGTTGTGTGATACTTTCATTATGGTTTGTTTGAATAATTGGACGCCCTATAGCCAATGTCCGTTCAATGTGCTGCATTTGAAGAACATATGTCATTATACCAATGAAGAAAATATGTCATTACAATAGGCGATGTACTATTAACAAAATAGGACATACCTCGTAAGGGTTAAATTGTGGCACCGCGTGCTCATGCTCGGTTTGTGTGTTGAACGTTGATCGATTATCTAGATTTTGCACAAGCAGGTGTGAAACACGTCGGTACTAAACCATGTACCCAGCCACACAATCACCGACACGGCTTACTGCAATGCTACGATCTGCATTTGACAAGACATGATTCTGTCACTTCTCCCAAACTTGGTCCAAGTACGCGTATGCTATACGGTACTGGTTCGCTGTTGAGCCTCTCGTCGCCCTAACAGGTGTCAAAGGGCCATGATGAATCGTCTACACCCGTCTGAATTGGCGTAGCACTCTGTCAGGATGGTATGGTTCAACAATATCCATGCATTTCAAACATCCCGTGTAGAAGGTGACATCGTGCAATGGATGATGGTCACGGATGCCTCGGTATGGATTCCAAACTACCTAACAAATAAATATATTACATTAGAAAACCATAGAAACATAAAAACAGTATCATAGGTTAATGAACACATATAAATATATATTACCTCATCGGGCCGTAGACTATCAAGAGCCTCCCGCAATGCCTGTAGGTTTGTCATGGAAGAGTCGGACTCTCGTCGTGGAATCCACCGATGCACTATGGGCTGATTAGCAATGTACTCCAAGAAGGCATGTGGATGACAAGTGGAAAAGTGCTCGTACACCCACGCCTCTAGCAGAGTCAAGTAACCAACTATCTGGCGAACTCCTATACGGGATGCTGTACCAAGTTATCGATACAAAAAAGCTAGTGCACCTGCGTCCTATGGGTACATGTGAACCCTATTCAGATCCATCAATAACGCCAAGTACATCACAGGTACACGGGTTGCACTCTTGTCGACAAAGAGTGTACAACCTAACAAGTAAAGAAGGTAAGCTCTGGCCGCACAATGAATGAACTCAAGCCAGTCGGCATCAGAAACATGGCCAAATTTGGCTCTCAACCACTCAAGTCGAACTGACGTTCCCCGTATAGCCATCAACTCATCATTAGCCTCTCTTTGTGAAACACCAAATGCTTCAGTGACGAGATTTTTTGCAGTTGGATAAGACATGCGTTCACATGACACAGAACGACCAGTGACGGCAATACCAAGAATGGTGGCCACACCATCTATAGTTAGTGTCATCTCCCCATATGGCATGTGGAATATATTTGTCTCTGGATGCCACCGTTCAACAAATGCCGATATGATAACCCAATTTACAAATCGGTAAAAAGCAGTGACTAGTGGATAAAAACCACTACGTACAATAATGCCTTTGAATCTTCGGTTTTGTAATCCTTCCGCGTCCAACGGCCATTCATTAACTTTCAGTGCATGACTAATGCACTTCAGAGTCTTGTCTCCAAATCGATGCTGCGATGTGATGACAGAAACTACATAGCAATGATGGATCATCCGGTCCACTAGGAACTGGACCAGTACCTTCTTGAGCAACAACATCTTCTTCGGGATTATTATCCTCCAACTCTTCTTCAATGGGAGCGGTGCTTACATGAGCATCACGACGCCTACAATGAGACGCAGTAGGTCAAATACGAGATGGGCCTGCTTCATCCATATCTATAATAATCGTACAACAAATGAATGTACATAACAACAAAAGTAAAACAAATTTAATAATATTATGCGTAAACTAAAACAAAATTTACCAATACATGTGTTCAGAATAGACATTGCTGAAAATAAAACTTATCAAAATTGATAGACCACATAAAAAAAGACTTATTGTCTTAAAATTGTTAAAATGAATCCAACGAACCCATCATTTACCTAAAGGAAAAAACAAAATCAAACCTATGTAATGTAAATAGATAGACTTAATTACGATGAATTATATTTGTTCGATACATTGTTGTCAATATAATATGAATTTTAAAAAAAAAAGACAACGAAAAAAACCAAAAGAAATTCAATTCGAATAATAAATGTGGACATGTGCTGTTCGGAACTGTATCACCGAACAAAGAGAGCATGTCCGGTGGGAAGGGGCCGAACAAAGGTCGAAGGTTCGGTTCTTGTGGGCTGAACAACAAGCCTTTGTTCGGTAGTTGTAGGCCGAACAAAAGGCCTCTATTCGGTGGTGGATGGCCGAACAGAGGCATCACGTCCGGTGGACCAGGGCCAAACGACGGTTTAACAGAAAATGGTTCGAAAATGGTTACTGGTTTGAAAAATGGTTAAAATTTGTTCGTTTATGATTGTTTTTCCAAAATGTCAAAATTAAAATATGAAATGGTACATACCTTTTGGGTTGGGGTGTAAAATGAAGAAA
Organism: Aequorea victoria; assembly: GCA_032361285.1. NCBI lineage: Eukaryota > Metazoa > Cnidaria > Hydrozoa > Leptothecata > Aequoreidae > Aequorea > Aequorea victoria. Next base: position 1,120 of record JAUTBS010401870.1, on the reverse strand, counting down.
CTGAAAATAGTGGAAGCATCACAACGAAACAGCAATGGTGGAGAGAAATGACGAAACCCAACTGTGGAGACTCGCACGATGTGGTGGCAAGGAGGAACGAAGCGAAACAGAAATGATTGTGTGATACTTTGGAGTCAAGGAGGAACTGTGGTGGCAAGGAGGAACAAAGCTTCGAACATCAATGGTCAAACGAGGAGTTCAAGAGATTTTAGATGGGGTGTACAAACATTGTATATTAAGGTATTATTAGTATTATTAGGAATGTATTAAGAAAAAATTATAATTTTAAAATTAAGAGGTGTGTAGTTAGTAAAGGGTCACCCGAGAACATCCCGTCGTTTGCTTCTCCACGCCTCTCGCCGGACGCCTCTCGCCGTCGCTTACTACGTCAGTTTTCCTTTTTCATCACCATCAGCCCGTAACCTCACCCACGATTCTCACCGTCGCCTCGCCTATAGTTCGTCGGCCTATCTCGAAACATTGGGGCGAGCGTTCTCTCTCGGATCTGGAGCTCCATCAGAGTAATTTTTCCCCCTAACCTCTGGTCTAACTTTCATGGAGTTTTCAATTTTTCTATTGTTCCACACCCGAAAGAAAATCGAAAAAAAGAAAGAAAAACAGATCATTTGGGTTTCATCTCTGTTTTACGAATTACACCTGTTGCTCCATTTGATCCATTACCCCGTGTGCTGCAACCTTGCTGCCCAATTATATGAAACAATCATTTGTATATTTTTTTTTTTGTATTCACCAATTTTCTTTAGCTGTTGATTTGATCAGTTTTGTTCCTGTAAAATTACAGGGTTGCTCGCTAATTAAGAAATAAAAATGTTACCTTCACAGTAGACATACAAACGAAGCTTTGTTGAAAGACCTAATTTGGAGTGATGGAAATCAATTTTGTAGGAGCATTGAGGCTGTAAGGATTATGTGGAGTGCAAACATGTTTTTCCCGATAGCATATTTTTTTTCCTCTTCAAACCATTAATTTGGTTGTATGCAACATTGCAGGTCCTGTAGTTGTTCGGTGTCAAGTAAACCATGATTTTTTTTTTTTGCGTTACTTTTCATCTCAGTATACAAATTCAATGTTGGTTGTGCTGGTTTTTTTTTTTGAAGT
>JAUTBS010401859.1:0-10134 GCA_032361285.1 Aequorea victoria | reverse complement strand
AAAGATACCAAAAATCCTCAATAAATATATAAATTGGAATGTCGTTCTGAATATACAGCCCATAAAAGAAAAGAAAACAGAAAATGACAGAAAATCAAAGAAGATCGTCATCCAGTTTCTTCGTCCAGTAGGGAGGTTTTGGTGTTTTGGTTGAAGCTTTTTTGGTGGAGTGTGCTTCATTTTCTTGCCGTTGGAGGGCGTCAAAGATGGCGGCGTCGTGAGCTTCTATGTTATATTACTTCTTGGATTTTTCAGAAGCTTTCCCTTTGCCTTTGTGTGAAGCTTGCTCGGTGGGTGAAGTTGTGGCAGCCCGAGATTGTTCAGCAGATAGCTCGGTGATTTGAATTCCCGTGGCTGGAAAAACTTTTTACTGTTCACATTCCTTACGTTCGTCCAGTTTTTCAAAGCGATTAAATCATTTATTTTGAGAATTAGGCCATATATTTTTTCAGTTGTCCCATCCTTCTATTTTTGTCAACACTTTTAACCAGAGCAGTACCGACATTGATGAATTTGTCAATACTCTCCATCAAGGACATGCAAATGTCGTATCCGTCTCGGCAGACATTGGTTATGGATGTATGAAAGTTTTGTACGGTTTGGTTTAGTCTTCGTTGTTTGCCAAGTAAGTCAAGTTGTAGTTCTTTGGTTTCATTATTTTGGTTTTCTATGACAGAAATTCTGTCATGTAGACGTTGGATTTCTTGTGTGGATGTGATGTTTAGGTCGATAAGGAGTTTGAGTTAGTTTTGAAATTCTTTTACGTTTGAAGGTGGTAGTGTAGAAGAAGAATGAGGAGGAGAAGAAGTGAAAGGCTGGTCACTGGCTGTGGCAGTTGGTGTGGCATCTGTGTGTTGATTAATGGTTTGTGTTGACAGGATAATGGCTTGGGAGTCAAGTAGAGGTTTGACCCATTGGCCATCTATTTCGACAAGTCTCATCGTTTTCAAGGTAGACTTATTGTACGTGTGTCTGTGATGGAAAGGTACACATAGGGTGTCTTGGAGGTTGATATTGAGGTGTTTAAATAGGATGGTCAGGAGTATACCATGATGAATGATGTTTTTCTTTGTTCTGGATGCCTTCCACATGTCAAAAAGGATGAGGTGTCCTAAGTTAATTGGTTCTTTATTTATAATGCACCACATCACAAACAACTGGATGAATGTGACATCCCCAAATTTCTCGCCTTCGGGAAAATTTGTGTGATTCACCATATGGTGAAGAATTCTATATTCAGGGAGTAGAAGGTTTGTGTAAAAAAAAATTATTCAGGTTTATATTTGTACGGCCTGTAATCAGAGTGAGGAAGTCCTCAATGGGAAAGTCTGGGTAGTTGAGGCAATTTTTGTGCCACTCTAACAGGTCTGTACCGATTGGGGCATCAACCAATTGGTTTATCAGAGAGGGTCCTAATCGAAATTATGTCTCTGACCTAACATTTTACAAAGAATTCTCCTTCTTTAGTGGTATAAGGGCTCAAGTGGGCGTAGGTTATTTGACAGAGTTTGGGATACACTGATTCTTTAATCGAGGAAAAAAATTGCCAACCCATCTTAGAAAACCAGGTGGAGAAATGAATTCCAATTTCATCAAATAAATTAAAATGGATGCATCTCCCATCAGGGACTTGTCTTGAAAGAAAAGTTTTGTTGTACTTATCTTGGATAATGTGATCTTTACACACTTGGGTTGTCGAAGGAGAAGTTGGGGTTTTTTGGCTCTTCTTTGATCTCGAGGGCCCTTCTCCTTGCTCAGACGTTCGTTTCTTAGTTCTTCTGGGTGGAATTGACAGTTCCATTGTTGGATTTGAGCTTCGGTAGAAGAAGATGATAACTGTGAAGTTCGTCGATAGGAGCTATCGCTTCGTTCGATAGATTGTTATGGCACCGGTTGGTTCAGGGGACAGAGGTTCTATTGATAAAAAAGGTTTAGGAGAGAGAAGATTGGACTGATGTGACTGATTTGCAGGGTTTAAGTCGATAGAGAGGTTGAAGACAATTTTTGAGGTATCGACTCGTGGGAGATAGAGAGAGAGATTTGGATTAAAAATGAAATTTTGGGCATCAGAACATTTATATACCCGAGTATTTGGGTTGGCTCGTTGAAGCTTTGAGTCGACTCAAGTAAGCTATTGGGAATTGGGTCAACTCAAGGTCTTCGTGAGTCGACACAAGAAAGAAAATTGTAAAGCATCGATCTATGAGTCGACACATGTGGGACGTGAGTAGACTCATTGTCCAATAGTGTCCGTGAGTCGACTGAAATATAAGTGGGTCGACTCAAAGAAGGACCTGTGTTTTGAGTGGACTCAAACTGGTTGTGAGTTGACCCACGAAAGGCATAAACACTACTTTTGATATTTTTAGAGCATTTTCATGGATTTAGCATTCCTAATTCACCTTGTATGTAATTAAACCGTTCTTCATTTAAAGGTTTGGTAAAAATATCAGCTAATTGGTGTTTAGTGTTTATGAATTCTATTAATACATCTTTCTTACGTGATCTCTTAAAAAATGATGTCTAATTTCTCTGTGTTTAGTTCTAGAGTGTTGAATGAGATTTTCAGATAGACTAATTGCATTTGTGTTATCACATTTTATTAGAATTTTATGATATTTTAAGTTAAGATCTTCTAATTGTTGTTTCATATAAAGTACTTGGGCACAACAACTTCCTATGACAATGTATTGGGCTTCGGTGGTTGAGGTGGCTACAGAATTTCATTTTTTACAAAACCACGAAACTAGTGAATTTCCTAGGAAGTGGCATGATGCACTAGTACTTTTACAGTCTAACTTACAACCGGCAAAGTCAGCATCCGAATAGCTTTTCGTATCTAAGGATGTTTCTTTGGGATACCATAATCCTAAGTTAATTATTCCTATTAGATATCTAAGAATTCTTCTTACATCAGTTAGGTGTGATTCTTTTAGATTAGATTGATATCTAGCACATAAACACACACTAAACATTATATCAGGACAACTAGCAGTTAAGTATAGAAGACTACCAATCATACCTCGATACTTCTAACTGTCGACTGATTTTCCTTTTTCATCATTGTCAATCTTTGTTGATGTGCTCATAGGAGTCTTACAAAGCTTAGCATCCTCCATTTCAAACCTTTTTAGTAACTCTTTTGAGTACTTGGCTTGATTAATGAAGGTACCTTCTTTTGTTTGCTTGATTTGAAGTCCAAGAAAGAAGTTGAGCTCACCCATCATGCTCATTTCAAATTCTTTCTGAATGGTCTTAGGAAACTCTATGCACAAGTTTTCATTAGTGGATCCAAAAATGATATCATCAACATAGATTTGTACTAGAAGTATTTCTTTATCTTTTTGTTTAATAAAGAGAGTGGAATGAAGTTTTCCTCTTGAAAATTCATTTTGAGTTAAGAATCCACTTAGTGTTTCATGCCATGCTCTAGGAGCTTATTTTAAACTGTTAGCCTAAAGGCTTTTTAATCAAGTTTCTTTCTGGTTTTGATTAAACAACGTTTTGGTTAGATCTTTTAGGAGTTTGTTAGCCAAACCAATTTGATAAATCATTATTGTTTGTGCATCATTAAATTGACATTGCAACATAATTGATTTAATCATTGAGAAATTTCTAGCAAAATAATCTTGATTATCCTAATGACTTGCCTGTCTATGAGAATGCCTTTTTCACGATTAATTATTTTGTTATAGCCTAAGACTCCAACAGAAAGTCAAGAGAATACATAGAAGATAGAGACTTTTGGAGATAGCTGAGCCCAAGAAGAAAGGCTGCATTTCAGAAGAAATCAAAGAAAAATAAACAAAGGGTCGAAACCTAGAGAGGTTGAGTCGACACCTAAAGAAGCAAAGCCCAGATCTTGAAGCATCAGAGGAAAGGGTCGACACAAATGAAGAAGGGTCGACACTTCATCTAGATGTTTAAGAAGAAAGGGTCGACACCAAGGCTGTTCCCGTGGGCACTGGTTTAGCTGTGTTTCAAAATGCAAAGAAAGGGTCGACACCAAGAAGGTTGAGTTGACACCTCCAGAACTAGCTATTTCAGATCTAGACAGACTGGGTCGACACCTCTGAAGGAATGGTCGACACCTTGGAGCTTCCCGTGGAACTAACTTTTTGGAATCCAAAAATACAAAGGAATGGTCGACACCTCAGATTTTGAGTCAACACCTGAGCTTCCAAGACCTTTTGTGTTGACACCCAGGACCATTTGTGTCGACACCTACGCGGAAATTTCAATTTCATGAAGCATCCAACGGTAAGTTTTTCTGAGCATGAAATGTCTCTAACGACTATTTTTTCCTCTCCAATGGCTCTATTCTTAGTCTCAGGTTTAAATAACCACATTGAAGATCACAATAGCTGTGGAAGTGATGCAAGAAAAAAGATAAAGGATAAATGCAAAAGAAACACTCTCAGATCCAAAATCACTGTGCTTAAGAGTTCATACTGTGTTTTATTCAGTTTTCTTCTGAATAGTTTTTCCTCTCTTCTCCTCTGTGATTGATTGTAAATCTTTTTGAGAGAGAGTGACATTTGTAAATGAGTTTATTCATTGTAAAATCATCTCACATAGAGGGTCATCAAACCTCTAACATCCTAGAAGTCAGGTTATGATTCACCTACTCAAGGATTCCGATTGAGGCTACTTTTCGCCTTTGTTTGAAGAAGGTGGTTGCTCTTCACCCAATAGGAAGAAGGCGGTTACGATTCACCCAAAGGAATCTGTGTATTGAGGTTTCGATTCACTTGCAAGAATCCGATATTGAATTTTCAAGGGACTTGGAGAGTGGACGTAGGTCGAGTTGATCGAATCACTATAAAAATTGTGTTTACATTCTTCTTCCCTTAAATCTTTAGTTTCAGTTATCTTTTTGTTTATTACACTGCATAATAGATTATCTTTAAAAGAATTAAAAAGAGTTTGAAAAGTTTATCATCAACCGATTCACCCCCCTTTGGGTTAATTCTAGCTAATTAAACTAGAACATCTAAGTGAATCTTAGGCCTACAATGTCGACTTATGAGGCATTGGTGTCGAGACACATAAGATATGTGTCGACCCAAGGAGAATCCTCGCGGTCGGTAAATCCCCTAACACGTATATAAAAAATTTAAAGTGTTCTGGTTTGCCCACTTTTTAAAACAAACTCTCTCTCTCTCTCTTTCTCGCGCTCTCTCTCTGGTTGAAAGAACCTGTCAACCGTCACAATCCCTCATCATATCTCTTTAAACCTTCATCATAAAACCCCACAAAACCTTCTTCGGCATCATCGCTGTGAAGTTTTTCCCTGTCTGCAAAGAAGAAGTCCTAGATACTTAGAGAAATCATCTATCGGTCAACCACTCTCAAGAAATCAAGAATCAACAATGGAAGCTTCAAATCAGCCATTATCCTTCACAAAACGAAGTATGAAGGACCAACCTGAAGGTTCGAGCAAGAAAACTAAAAAGGGCCAGAGTCCCCCATCTTCTCTCGTCTGTCGAGACCCCGAAATTCAAGATAAGTTTTTCAAAACCTTCAAATCTGCCAAGTCCCTGATGGGAGGTGCGTAAACTTTGATTTTTTTGATTCTACTGGTATGCACTTTTGGGATTGCTTCACTGGGCTTGGATGGTACAAATTTATAACCATCAAAGAGCCGGTATATCCTGAATTGGTCAGAATAACTTATGCTCATATGCATTTGACAGAGGGTTCTGAAGAGTTATCTATATCTACCTGGGTCAAAGGAAAAGACCTAGTAATTGAAGACCAATTAATCAATCAACTCCTAGAATCCCCTAGTGGAAACCATCTTCTAGACTGTACATCCAAATGCTAAAGCTATCAAGATATTCCTCTTGAGGAATTTTTCTTTCTCATTTCTGGTAGAACAGACCTTAGCCCTGACAAAATCTTTGACGCCAACAACCTTCTACCTGAATATCGCATTCTCCACCACATGGTGAACCACATGTTTTTGTTCCAAGGAGAAAAATTTGGTGATTTTACCTTTATTTATTTATTGGTAATGTGGTGCATTGTGAATAAAGAATCAATAAATCTTGACCATCTCTTTCTCTCTGATATATGAAAAGGTGCCCAATCAACCAAGAGCATCCTTCCCCATGGCATACTTTTTACAAAAATCTTTAAACACTTTAAGATAAATCTTAACGACTCCTTATGCATCTCTTTCCACCATACCCACATCTACAATAAGTTCACCCTGAAAATGATGCTACTGGTTGAGATTGAGGGCAAATGGGTTAGACCTGAGGCCACTCTCTCACCCTGTAAAACCCAAGAGCAACCACTATCACAAATAACCCAAACCAATATCACTCCACCTCCTCTCTCTGCTGGTGGTCAGTGCACAGCCTCACATACTGATAATCTAGATTTTCCCTCTCCTTCACAGATTCACATCTCTTCTGCACTTTTCCATTCTTCTGCAATTTTGTATCCTTCCACTATTATTCCACCTCCTCCACCTTTTCCTTTCACCTCTGCCCCTGCTTTCCAATCTTTCCATGCCTCTGCCTTAGAAGATATTCATGCCTAACTTGACCATCTTGTTGATATGAACAAAAAACTCAATGAAAGAATAGATTTTTATGAGTTTTAAGTTAAAAAATCCTAAAAAAACACAAGAACACATGGTTAGTGAGCAACAAAGGCTCAATCACATTTTGTCTAACTTCAACGAAAGAATAAATGGTGTATGCCAAACTAGCCTCACCTTAGGAAAACACATGAGGAAGTAGATTAATGAGTTTCAAGCCGTCAATACTATGCTCCTCAAAAGCATACGAACTGAGTACGAGCATGGAACCACTAGCAGAATGAATGCAGTCCTGAGAAAAATTCAAGACTTCATGGAATGGGCTGTAGAAAGACTAGAGACCCCTAAAGAAAAGGCTGAAAAACTGTCTCGAGCAAGCCTCAACCAAGCAATATCTCCTGTCAAATGAGTTGTAATTAGAAAATCTTGGCCACAAACTTTAAGACTGCCACTTTCAAGAAAAATGGTCAATCTTCAGACAAAGGAAAAGCCAAAGTTACGAAAATAGCCACACCCAAAGAAAAGACAGACTTTTTCAACTCTGCGCTGTTTGATCTCTGGGAGAAGCAAGAGAAGAAAGAAGCAACCACCTACAAACGAAAACAAAAATCAAAAGAAGAAACCCAAGTCGAACGTAACAAAAAATGGAAGAAACAAATGAAAGGCGAATATTCCTAAACATCTTTTCTTTCTTTTTTATAATTTTTTTTGGGCTCTGTAAAGAGAACACACAGTTAAGTGAAATGAAATGAAATATTTTGTTATCTATTTCCCCTCTTTTTTTAAATTGTTGTTATGAATAGCTAAAATTCTTATTTATGGATGCTATCTCTGCATTTATGAATATTTTCTAAATCTTATCTTTTTGAGATGACAAAGGGGGAGAAAGAAAAGGATAAAAGAGCAAAATAGAAAAAAGAAGGATAAAGGAGAAAAATAGAAAGAATGATAAAAACAAAGAAATAAGAAAAACAGTAATGAGATAATTTTTTAAACATTTAAATATGATCAAACTATAAATCAATTGGTATCATCTGTTGAAAAATTATAGTATTTATTTTGTTGATATCATTATGTCACTTATCAAAAAATTGAACAAAAAATTAGTACTATCATGCTTTGGATTAAAGTCTATCATATGTTTATAAATCTCTCTTGAATATATTTACAATCATCAGTGATATCAAATTATCACAAACATGTATCTTCCATGTATACATCTTATTATACTCGATTGGTATCAAGTAAAAGCTCTATCATGTTTTGATTTATTTCTTGAAAAATATTTTTGAAATCTCTTTTAAAAGGGAAGCATATCTTTAGGGAGAGCTTTTCAAAGCAGTTGATAAAAGATATAAAAGGTTTTTCTTACATTAATGAATGTAATTAAATTGTTTTTCATCATTAAAAATGGGGAGGTTGTTAGCCCCAAGATTTTTATAATGTATTAATTGATTTTAATGATAACAAACAAAGCCTTAAAATATTAAATATTTTTATCTTTTAATAGATAAATCAAAATAGTTTAAATGGATATTAAATGTCTTTGAAAAGGTTAACACCCATGATTGTGGTTGACCATATGTGTTAATAAGTTGTTAAGATGTTCCAGGAATCATACCAAACAGGACCTAAAGCTCGAAATTTAAAAAAAAGTTGAGAAACTTTATGTCTTTTGGGTTGACACAGCAGAGACAATTTTTTAACACTTTAGCAAACAGATGAACATAAGTCGACACAAAAAAGTTTGAGTGGACACAAGATAGACATAGTCGACACAACTGAAGCTGAGACTGAAATAGAAGCTGAAGAATTTTTGGGACAACACACATTCTACCTGAGTCGACACAAAGTAAAGAAAGCATCATGAGTCGACACACATCTCCACATGAGTCGACACAACTGAAGCTGAGACAGAAACAGAAGCTGAAGAATTTTTGGGTCGACACAACCAGTACATGAGTTGACACACAACCAAAAAATAAATAACTTGAGTTGACATCTTTTTTCATGGGTCGACACAAAGTAAGCATATTCCATGATTTAAGGAACATGGGTCGACACAAGCCAATGTGAGTCGACACAAGGACGCGATCTCAGTGCGCGATCTCTGCAGATTTTGTTTGACTTTCAGCGTGATTTGAGGATCGATTTTAATTCACAGAGGATCGATTTTAGTATACAAAAAGATCCCAAAATGTTTTCAAATCAGATCACCAAAATTCAAGAAATAAATCAAGGGATATTCAGTTACGTGAACTTCGGGATTTGATACAGATGGACACAACGTTATTTTCAGAATGTTTCTCAAAATGCAACGGCTCCTTGAGGATCAAAATTCAAAATGAAGATCAGATCAAAATCAAACGAAATCAAGTCAACAGTCAATCAGCTTGATTTTCGAAAGAAGACCAGATTGTGATTAAGCAGTAACGGCTACTTTGATACAGCTATAAAAGGAAGCGATCGGTGATCACAGAAGACACTCAATATACAGAACACAGAACTCGAAATACAAAAAAATTCATCATTCTCAGTTTCATACTCTCACTATCATTCTGATACAAAGATCATCAACGAAGCATCAATCACATTACATCAGTTCGTGAGAAGTTTTACTACAATATGAAGAGAAGCCATTCTAGTAAAATCTATTCATTACTCTGTTATTCGACTATTTCTCTTTCAATGATCAATTGTAAACATCTGCTCTAAAAGAGAGCTCTGCTACTTGATGTGTTGACATCAAGACATTCTTTACATCATTCTGTAAAAGTAGAGGTGAGTCACCTGCTACTGATCTTTGTGTGTGATGTAGCACACAAAGGAGAAGAACCCGAATACTAGAAGTTGTGAGTTCTGGTAATGTAGCTTGGAAAATCTTCTGTAAAAGATCACAAGTGCTAGAAGTAGTGAAACCTTCGGAACGCAGCTATCTGGATCTTGTAAAAGGTTTAGAGCACATCCATAAGTGCTTTGTCCATAGTGGAGAAATTCTCAAGAGGTGCTTGAGGAGTGGATGTAGGCTTAGATAGCCGAACCACTATAAATCTTGGTGTCATTCTCTAACTCTATCCTCAATCTCTTACTTGTATATGCATCTATAGGTTGCTAGTTTAATTCAGTTTAAATTATTGCTTTAAAACTCTAAATAGTTTAAAAAGACCCTATTTACTCCCTCTAGGGTCACCCTTTAGTTAATATTACTTGTATGTGAAAGGAAGAAGGAAGTTGATGGATGTAGGAGAACCTTTGAAAAATAGACAAAACAGTGGACTTAAAATCCTATCAAGGATTTTCCGTGCTATCCAAATAAGGCCTAACTGAAAATATGTTTCAAACTGAGGTAGATTAACATATTATTAACATGAGTTTTTTTTTTTGACCCAAAAATATTATTTAGAACCCCGATACCATTTTTGAATTTTCTGTGTCGGAGTTGTAGAAAAATAGACAATTTTAAGAAATTTTAATTAATTCTAGAAAACTCTCGTAAAGATGAGACATATATGGAAAGATAGGTATAAGGGTATAGTTTTACCCAAAATTATAAACATCATTTTTGTAGGTTAAATTTTGAGAAA
>JAUTBS010401858.1:0-17289 GCA_032361285.1 Aequorea victoria | reverse complement strand
AGAAAAAAAAAATAGAAGAATAGAATTCCTATCCTTTTTCTTTTTAATCTCTTCTTTCTAATTCTCTCTATATTGATGGAATGTCATTAGTGTTCCAAAAACACTAACATATGTGAGTATATATAGAAGCCAGCAAAAAAGAGAAAGGAATGGATGGAATCCCACAAAAAAGGGAAAGAGATCAGAACCAATCCCACCAAAGTGGGATTAGGAAGAGAGAATCCAGGATTTGGAAGACCAAATCAGCAAAGATGATTATAGGGGATGAGGTGGCGACTGGACCATCAATTAAATAATTAATTAATCATTATTAATTAATTAATGTCCACCGAACGAAAAAGCCCTCGACCTCCAATTTAATTTTCGATCAAATTGGTCACTAAACTATTGATCAAATTAAATTACTGAATCGTGAAAAATATCTTGAGCAAATATGAGAGTGCAAAAAAATGGGGCTACGCGAGGGACCACGAGAAAAAATAAAGTACGGGTCAATCGTGTAAAAAACCGAAGATCACTAACTCAGTCCCCGAACTAGATTTATTTTTACACGAGTTAAGGCTTACTCCACTAAAGGCCTTAACTGAACTCTCAACTTTATCTCGATTATGTCTCGAGCTTTCAATTACTAAATGCTTAAATTAATCTCCCCACATTTAGGATTACAAATACCCATTGATTAAATTAGATTATTGACAATCTTATTTAATCAACCTCTAAATCTTAGTAACCCCTGCTTAACTTATTGATATGCCGGATTATAAATCCACCTGTAGGGTTTGGCATCATCAAACTTATAAGTAGCCCAAAAGGGTATCATCAACCTGAGTCGGATGTGATTTTCATTAGTAAAATATTATCCGTCGAACATGGAGTGTCGGTACCCAACTCACCGGTCTTGTTGACCTCAACAGAAATTGCACCCATTGGTGAATCAAAGTGCACTACACTAAAGGCACATGTCTAATAAATATATCGAGATTAAGAGTTTAAGCAATACATAGTAATACGAGGTGTGAATTAATTTATAACCGTCAGTATAAAATTAATTATCTCGGTGATCAAACTCAGTACACACCAAGTGTACTAACACATTAAGTCAGAATTTTGAATATAAAATTCAAACCGTTCACCGTAGCCAAGATATGCCTAATAAAATAATGTGTTACAGTCGTTCCAATAGTTTGTCCAATTCCATCTAGACTGTGAGTTTTAATTAAAATTATTTAGTCAGAACCCATGATTCGATCTTCTGTATGTAAGCCGAACTCTACATACCGAATCAAATACTCGACACGAATAAATTGGACGAGTTTGCATAAATAAATAAATAAAATACACAAGTATACATTCTCAATTTAGATTCTCATTAAAAATGAATATTTATTGAATAAACAATAATTAATATACAAAAAGGCACGACTTTTAGTATATAACCCTAACAGATTCAAGTGGTTTCAATTGAGAAGAGAGACGCAGAACAATGTTCCACCAAATCTCCAATGACTATGTGCTTCCAAGGGGGTTTAGTTCGATCCTTGCAAATGAGCAAATCTTGCTCTATTTATAGGGATTGGGTCATGCAACTTGTAGTGGGTGACGTTATACAGGAGATAAAGTTTGTTAGGGTTTTCATCATTGGCCTTACCCACTTGAGGCGGTTATTTTGTTTTCATAAGTGCACCGGAGTCTTGTCATTGGTGGTCCCCCCCTCTTTCAGTTATACCGGCCTAACGCACCATGCCGTGGCGTGGTGCTAGGCAATGTTGAGCTTCTAGCCCCCAAACCACAAGAACTCTAACTCCCGCGGCTCCTAGGGCGAGTCTTTCCCAGTCTCTGCCTCTGAGCCAACTCATATGCCCAAAACTAAGGGAGGATTGTAAGCGCGGTCCTCCCGCAGCTTTATGCCTCCACGAGCGGGTATACCGTGATAGGATAGCCACCGCGGTAGGTCTTCATAGGTGATACCGCGGTGGGCTTCTTGGTGATCCCGCGATAGGTCTTCATAGGTGATACCGCGGTGGCTTCTTGGTGATCCCGCGGTAGGTCTTCATAGGTGATACCGTGATGGTCTTCTTGGTGATCCCGTGGTAGGGGTTTTGTTACCGCCGCGAGGGGTTTCCCTATGTAAATATAGATGCCTACAAAAGGCATGAATTCATCCTTGACCCTGTAATTCCTTCCCAACCCCATGGGGTCCTCTAATATCAGCTGTCAATTACTCCCTACAATCATGCCCATACTACTATGCCCATACTACTATCGATCACCTTCCTCCAAGGGCCCTCTTTCCTACACAAACTACCACCATAATTTGAGCTATAGAGCCTTGTTAAACAGAACTAACTCGTGAGTTCCTAGAACCCCCCTTTTGTTAAGCACACCTCCTTCGAATCGGAAAATTGATAAATTCCTTTCCTGACAAAAATTCTCTTTGCCGCATAAATAGGAATGGTAAAGATCGAGTGACATACCATATGGTTTTTGATATTGTGGTTTTTATTTGTGGGTTGCGGGAAGAAAAACAATGACATAAGGAAAAATGGAATATGGCTTTTGGTTCATACTTTTGTGCTAATAACGTCAGTTCTTAAAATTGTCTGTGATCCATTCATATAATGTTGTGCAAAAATTTCAAGAGAATTGAATTACTACTCCAATAGAAATTTAAGAGCAATTTGCTTCTTGCTTTTGGCTGTGGTTCATAGTAAACTTATTATGTATTTGTATGGTAGGCTATTGAGTTCAGCAAATTGGTTGGATCATTGAGACCAGATGAGTCAGAAGATGTGATTGTATCTGCCTGTCAGAAATTGATAGCTTTCTTTCATCAGCGTCCTGAGCAGAAAATTGTTTTTGTCACACAGTATGGTTTGCTCCCCTTAATGGAATTACTTGAGGTTCCGCGAACTCGCGTACGTCAGCTTACAAGGCTTTCCGGATTGTCTTATTTCTTCAATATTATTATTAACTTGACAGCTTGAAGCTACAAGAATAAAGTTTTACTTAAATTGCAGGTTACATGCTCAGTGCTTCAAGTTCTAAATCAGATAATCAAAGATAACACTGATTTTCAGGAAAATGCTTGTCTTGTTGGCCTCGTAAGTACTATGCATTCAAGTTTTTGTTTTCTCGTGTTGGTCTATTATTAAATGATTAATACAATAATTGCAACACCAATTCATAGTTGCATGCATGCTACAATTTATTAAATAAAAGTTGTCCACTGGGATTACTATATTACATATTTTGGTGTCTAAATTGAAGTTATTGTATACCTTCCAAAAATTGAAGTTCTTGTATACCTTCTAGCTGAGGTTCCTTCTGGAGCAAATATCCTAATATTTTGGTGTCTAAATTTCATATTCTGTTCCATTTTTTTTTTTTTTTTTTCTTGTAACTTTTTTGCTGCGACTGGAGTATTTCTTTGCATTTGTGTTTATACTTAGTTACGTTGCAGATTCCCGTGGTCATGAGCTTTGCGGTACCTGATCGTCCCCGAGAAGTTCGTATGGAAGCGGCATATTTCTTGCAGCAGCTTTGTCAGTCGAGGTATAATTTTCATTTTTCTCTTCTTGTCAGAAGTAAGTTCCATCAGAATGTAGGACTGTGGGTTAAGTTTGGAGGCTTTTCTTGCAGCTCTTTGACACTGCAAATGTTTATTGCTTGTCGTGGAATACCTATTTTGGTGGGCTTTCTAGAAGCTGATTATGCAAAGTACAGGTATGGCACTCATGTACTAAAATTGAAACAATTATGTTTACTCTACGCCTATCAAATTTAGTTGCATATTGCTGTTTAGGTCATTGTGGGAGTAGAAACTCGACAGATATGTGGTGTAAATGAAATGATCCAGATTTATTTTGTTGACTTAAACAAAAACTTAATTGAATGCAATGCTTGGCTTAACATACATTTCGGAGTGTACTTATGAAAAGGTTCAAAACACACACACAAAACATTACATTTTGGAGTGAACCTGATGGAGGCTTGTATTGCCTTTAGCTGATCAACAACTATATAGACATTTCAAACAATTAACTGGACCCAGTGTGACAATTGCATGAAGTGACATTTCTTCATATAATTTGTAAATGTGGATCTCAAAAGAAGAGGTGAAATGACCAATCAAAAACACAGTGTTGCTAGAATAATGTAATGTATAATATATATTATCATTCACGTAAAGAAAATATTGAATTACAGAAACAATTCTGAATAGCTAACGATTGTATGCAGAAGCAAGAACTCTGTATTACTGAATATCACTTAGGACCATGAATATCCAATTAAGTAATTTACTTTCTCACTTAAAGGGGACATGTCAATATAATTTTGCGATGAACATTTGTCGTTTTTTTTCTGGATCGGTAAATTTACAGCATTTTTTGTTGAATGTAATCACTATGAAATCAAAGATATGAGCAAAACGTGAAGAATGGAAGAGTGAGAGCTGGAACTTTGGAAGCAATTTGGAATTCTTACCATTGTTTGATTGAATTTCCAAATGAACTAAACATTGTTATCTATACATTTTCCCAACTTGTGCATCTACTCTATGTTCAAGATGAGCGCATGTATAACATGCACATTCTTCAGCAGTATACATGGTTCCTCTTATCAAATTTTATGTTAGTTGAGCTCTCACTTAGAGGATGTATTGATTCGATGTTTTATATCCAGGGAAATGGTTCATCTAGCTATCGATGGCATGTGGCAGGTCTTTAAGCTTCAGCGGTCAACTCCTAGAAATGATTTTTGTCGCATAGCTGCAAAGAATGGGATTTTGCTAAGGCTTATCAACACTCTATACAGTTTGAACGAGGCCACTCGACTGGCTTCACTATCTGGTGGGAGTGGGTTTCCATTGGATGGACTGGCTCCAACAAGACCACGTTCTGGTCCATTGGATCCCAACAATCCTTCTTTTGCTAAAAATGAAACACAAGCTTATGGAATTGATCAGCCCGATCTCCTCAAGATTAAGAATGGAGTAACAGATCATCCCTTGTCAACTGGAACACAAGAACCGATGCGTTCTTCTATTTCATATTCATCAGATTCCCGTTTCTTCCCCCAAGATACCGATAGGCCTCAATCAAGCAATGCTGCAGTGGATGCTTCAGTTGCTTCAAGATTGTCAGATCCAACATCTCTGGACAAAGTTGCTAATGTAGCACTGAAGGATCCTTCAGCGACTAGTTCTAAAGAGCGAGAAAATTTAGACCGATGGAGAATTGATCCTTCTCGAGCAGAAGTTGACCTTAGACAGCCACGAATCAGTAATTCTGCTAATAGAACATCAACAGACAGGGCCCCAAAATTGACAGAAAGTGCATCAAATGGATTTCCTGCTGCAATAGTCAACCAGCAAGAGAATGTTCGACCCCTTCTTAGCTTATTGGATAAGGAACCCCCTTCACGACATTTCTCTGGCCAGCTCGAGTATGTTCGGCACCTCTCTGGGTTGGAAAGACATGAAAGTATCCTGCCTCTGTTACATGCATCTAATGACAAGAAATCAAATGGGCTAGATTTTCTGATGGCTGAGTTTGCAGGTAAATAGTTGTATACTTGTCTTCATTACCGCGTACTCTGCTCTTTTTCTACTGGTGAACTTCTCACTGGGTGGACCACCCAAACCCCAATCGAACATGATATTTGGAGTATTTGCTTATGTCTAACCTTCTATGATTTATAGCACAGATCTTTTATTAGCATGGCTTTCATTTGTTAGTTATTTCTGTTTTGCTACATCCCTTTTTCTATGTTGACAATTGTTGCACTAGGTTTATTTGTTTTTGTTTGGGACTCCTGGAATATTCTTCTAAAGCATACACTTCTTTTATTCATGCTTGCACAGAGGTTTCTGGACGTGGAAGAGACAATGCAAACCTTGACTCCATGCCTAGAATTTCCAATAAAACGGTAAATAAGAAGGTAGGACCAGTTTCTAATGAGGGAACTGCTTCTACGTCTGGACTTGCATCCCAGACGGCATCTGGTGTACTTTCTGGTTCCGGGGTTCTAAATGCTAGACCAGGGAGTACAACATCGTCCGGACTACTTTCACATATGGTTTCAACTTTTAATGCTGATGTTGCCAAGGAATATGTAGAAAAGGTGGCAGATCTTCTACTTGAGTTTTCTGGAGCCGACACAACCGTAAAATCATACATGTGTAGCCAAAGTTTGCTTAGTCGTCTTTTTCAGATGTTCAACAGGATTGAACCACCTATTCTTTTAAAGGTAAATTAACAAAACATTATCTTTTCTGATAAGTAACTAAAAACCTTTATTGGCAGCATCTTTATTTGGCTTTGTTAAATTCTGACTAAATTCTTATCTTGGTGTTTGTTTGCTCTCTATAGTTGTTGAAGTGTATTAATCATCTATCAACCGACCCACATTGTTTAGAGAATCTTCAACGGGCAGATGCGATTAAATATTTGATCCCAAATCTTGACCTCAAAGAAGGGCCACTTATATCTCTAATACATCACGAGGTGCACCTTCCTATCTTTGTGTTTTTTGGCAACAATTATATTGAATGTTCATAGTTGAAGCATCATTTTCCTTATTGAACCTCATGTCGATCTGGAAGATTTTTGTTGTACTTTTTCCCTTTTTCCTTTCTTTTTCTTGTTCACTTTTTCTAGGTATTGATTTTGTTTTTCTGGGATAGGGGAGGGGGGTCCAAGTTTTTCTTGACGGCAAGGATCCAAATTTTGTTTGTTGTGCTGCTTTGGCTAGCACAGAAATGGAAACAATTTGGAAATGTTTCATAAACATTTTGAATGTGAAACAAAGAATTTGAAAATATATGAAATTCTTAGAAATATATAATGTAATTTTAGTTTTTTCATTTCTTCATTTATCCAAATCAGTAAAATAAGGTTTTAAGGTTTTTATTTTGTTGAGAAAAATAGATTAGAAACATTTATGAAATATTCTAAATTTGTGTCGAAACAACTTATTGTATTGCTATGTTTCGTTTCGTTTCGTTTTGATGCATTTCGCAATGTTTTGGGGCCTCTCGATGGAAACATTGGAACTTCATTATTCCAGAAATGTTTTGTTTTAGTCAATTAGGAAACGGAAATGTTATCGGCCGTGCCGATAAAAATAAAGAAATTATTTTTCCTTGTTTGCACTAGCAAGTAGGTTGCTTCATTGTGACCTAGGCATCAAGGGTTTGATACTCAGAAACAGCTTCTCTGCAACCCTTTTCAAACTTCACAGCATAGTTGTCAAATCGTGAATCGAATCAAATCTATAATCGTAAGATTCGGCATGAAATACAAAGATGATGTTTAAATATTTTGTGTATGAAATAAACTTAATTAATATTAACACAAATTATACAATAAAAATATGATTACATAATTTAATTGGAAAGACATTTACCTTCATCACAAGAGATTTTGTCTCAAATCCAACTAACCATAAATTTTTTTAGAAATCATGGTATATTATCTTTTGGAATTAAAAAATAAGATCAAGAAATCTCAAAGAGAGTATGATAAGAGAAGAGAAATTAAATATAATATATTTTAAAATATGTCTTGTATGCTTATTGGTAATAAAGAAAAGTTTTAAAAAGATATTGTGGAACTGTTAAGTCCAATAATCTAATTCAGATCATGGAACTGTTAAGTCCAATAATCTAATTCATATCATATTCAACTATATTTATTAAATATAATAATAATAAATAATTTATTTGAAATGGTATTTTTATCTTAAACGTCTTAAAAATATGTATTTTAATATTTTACACCTAGATACATAAAAACATTTAACCCATAACCATCCCTTTGTTGGATACATCATATCACATCCTTGTCCTGGCTTGCCCGACTATGTTTCTTCTACATTCACGTGTGGTAGAGCTCAGAGAAAGTTGTCTTGGCCTAAACCTTGTGTCCAAGCTTGCGCTCATGTATATAATGTTGGGTCCCGGGAATGCCGATATACGATAGTAGAAAGAAATATGTAGAACGGGTATAAAGGGTGCGGAATAAAACTTTTATACCTTTAGAGATCTGGTAGGTTTGATCTCTGTGACTGCAACTATACCGTTGAGACGACCTGGTGATCTTCTCGCGTATGTCCCGATTGCATAACTCGAAGAACGCAATGTGGGCTACGATCCTCCTTCGAATCTCTACGCCGTTTGTTCAGATCTTCTATCCCGGAAAAATAACAAGTTATTTTTTCTATATTTTTCTCACTAGAAAAACCTACCAGAATTATTTTTCTCAAAATAATTCTCTCAATCTCACTTTTCCTGTTGGACCCAAAACCAGGGAATTGAATTTCCCTTTTTCGTGTATCTCTCTCTGTGTGCCTTAGCAATCAAAAACTACCAAGCAATCAATCTGATTACTTTTCCCGTAGTCCCACAATCTGGAAAAAAGGGATCCATAGATAAAGAAAAGAGAGAGATTAAGATAATGAGAGAGAGAGAAACCCACCAAATCAGGGATTTGGTAGAGAGATTTATGAGATAGACCAAATCAGGAATCTGATTTGGGGAGTGAGGTGGCAGCTGGCAGTTTAAATGGTCCACCTAGGGTTTAACCCTAGGTTCATTTAACGTGCCATTGGACCAAAATGCCCCCGACCTCCAATTTCATTTTCGATTAATCCGGCCATTAAACCATTGATCAAATTAAATATCAGGATTCTGAAAATTATCCTGAGCAAACTAGAGAGTGCAAAATTCGAACTACGTGAGGGACCACGAGGAAAAATAAAATATGGGCTAATCGTGTAAAAAACTGAATATCACTAACTCAATTACCGAGTTAGATTCATTTTTATACGAGTCAAGACTTACTCCACTAAAGGTTTTGACTGAACTCTCAACTTTATCTTGAATTATGTCTCGAGTTTCTAATTACTAAATATTTAATTAATCTCTCCACATTTAAGATTATAAATGATAGGTGTAAATCCGAGTAGTCGACCAAAGATGACTGAGAAGGTTCACCAGAAGCACTCAGGTCCCGAGAGGATGATGACTGACCAGGCCGATCAGTTTTTATCCTTGGACCGACCCCGAGTTTGATTAACCAGACCACAAACTTGGCCAAAGTTCACCTAAGCCCGACTAGGTGAATCCCGATTGAAGGGATTCATGCATTCGACCAGTCGGCTCTGGCAGACTGAGTACTAATAACAATCAATCCCGAAATTACGCCACTAATCTCTCCAAAAACATTCTAGACAGTTGTCTCAGAGAGATCAGCAAGCAGATCAACATGAATCTCGAAATTCTCGCTCATATCAGAAAGATTCCATAATTAAACCCCATCACATCCCTAAGATCATACAGAGATCCCGAAAAATAAGGGATCCTCTCCAAGATTCCATATCTCCACGACACTATAAATAAATATGCATACAGAGGAAGAAATGTACGCTATTTCTATGAGCTCTACATACTGCCAAGATATTTAATATTCAATTTTCTCTACTGTCAAGTCTCTAACTTAAGCATCGGATAGTCTTAGGCCGGTGTTATCTCAAAAATCAACCCAAATGGGGGGTGAATGGGTTGTTTTAGCAAACTTAAATTTTTTTTGAAAACTCTTTAATTATGTTGAAAGTAAATACCAGCAGAAGAATTAATACTAGAAGTAAAGAGTTTGAGAGAGAAAGAAATAACCAGATTTATAGTGGTTCGGTCTACCTCGACCTACGTCCACTCCCCAAGTACCTTGGGAGTTTTAATCCACTAAACGAATTCTTTGATGGGCGAATCGAAGCCACGTACAACAGATTCTTCAGTTGGTGAATCGTAACTGCTGACCCAAGGGTTATTCAATCATAATTCTATTATTGATTTTGACTTATAACAATAATTGATTTGATGTTCACTAATGTTTATTTGTGCAAAAAAGTTATTATTTTTCAGGATTTAAAAGCACAAATATCAAGATAAATAGTATGCTCTTTGTAACACACTTTTTGGAAGCTCACACAAGAAGAAACAGACTTCAACTTCTCTGTTTTAAAGTCTTTGGATCAACACCTCAAGTGTATGAGTCGACACAAAGTACTTTAGAAGACAGTTGATGAAGGCCATGAAGTTATGTCGACACAAGCTAGGAATGTGTCGACCCCTCGAGCCTTCCCGAGAGTAGCAAAATCTTCAAACTTTCAAATGTATGAAGGAAGTGTCGACATAAAGGCAACATGTGTCGACACCTTTGGCTGTTCCAGTAAGTCTTTCCCTTGGATTGAAGATGTTGATCCAGATATGAAACCTAAAAGGGGGTGAATAGGTTTAACGGCAAACTTAAACGCTTTTTAAAACTCTTTTTATACTTAGTTAAATTCTAGGTGCGGAAGCGATGTTAATCAAACTAAGGTGTATGTGCAACAATTCACATAAGTACAAAAGTAAAGAGATGAGGGAAAGAAACAAGCAAACCACAAGACACGAGGTTTATAGTGGTTCAGTCAAATCATGGCCTACATCCACTCTCTCAAGCGCACTTGAGTTTCCACTATGGGAAAGTGTTTACGGGTGCACTCCAAACCTGTACAAAGGATTTGCAGGCAATCCTTCAACCTAGAAGATTTGCAGGCTATCTTTCAACCTTCGATTGTTGAGGCCAATCGAAGCCTATTCTTCAGTTATGGGTGAAGCGGAACCACCTTCTTCCTTGAGGCGAAGAGAAGCCACCAATTCCTTTAGCAGAGAAGGACTTGTTGAGGAGCTGGAATAATTCGGCTCTAGCAAGGTAGTGACAGAAGTTTTGACCTCCTTGTGAGGTGATATTATAATATACAAAGCTCACTACAAGTTTCTCTCACTCTCAAGTTAATTTACAATTAAGATACAATAAAAGAGAGGAGAAATCACAAGTTGTTGGTGAAAAAACCAAACAACAAAAGCTCAAGAGATGGGAAAATATATTCTGAGCAGATGAGAATGAATGGAGAAGAATATGATGTGCCCTTGTGTTCTTCTTGTAGTCTCTTACTCTTTTCTTGCACATCAAATAGGTATTGAAGTCCCTTATATAGCCCCTCTGAGAAATCAGAACGTTGGGAGCATTAAATGCTCCAAAAACTTCCCATTGGAACCCAGAATTTGAAAATTCGAACCAAAGTGTTGACCTTAATCTTGAGAAGTGTCGACCTATTTGGGCTGAACTGGAAAGTGTCGACCGTTTCTTGGAAGTGTCGACCTATATTTTATCCATCAGGAGAGAGAATCAACTCGGCAAAAAAGTGTCGACCTAAGCTGAAAAGGGTCGACCTTTTGTTGAAACTGGAGAGGAAAGGGTTGACCTTTTGCAAAGGAAGTGTCGACCTATTTGTTCACCATGCTGAGAGAGAGAAGCCTCAGTAAAATAGTGTCGACCGGTTGAGAAAAGTGTCGACCTTTTCTTCTTGAAGAACCACTGAAACTCATGTAAAAAGGGTCGACCTTTAGAGGAAGTGTCGACCTTTCTCTTCTTCACAAACCTATTCACTTCTTCATAAAGGTGTCGACCTATTTGATAAGGGTCAAACCTTTTCTTCTTTACAAAAGCTGATCTTCAAACATAAGGGTCGAACTTCTTCAAGGAAGGTGTCAACCTTTTTGAATCTTGAATCATCATATAACAACTTCTCATCATGATTTCCATGATCTTCAAAAAGCTTGTTCCTCAGTCTTTTCTTTTTAACTTTTTGTTGTGAAATTGAGCTTCAAAAAGATAGATAAGTCCTGAAATATTATCTCAAACACAACTAAACCATTAGCAACAAACAAATCAAATTGTTGTTATGATCAAAATAAAAAACAAGCTTGATTGAAAGCTTTTAGGCTAACATATATGTATTATATCATTCGGTTTTGTGAGAAAATAATTATAAATGATAATTAATGAAGAAAAGACCCTAGTTTACAGAGATTTAGCCATGGAAATCTCTGTATCGAAGTTTTGGGTCGACTCACCATGAGGTTGAGTCGACCCATACCCCTTAAAGCTTGGTTCCGTCGCCAGTGGATCGACTCATGTGGAGAGTGAGTCAACTCATGAAGCCAAGCCCTCGGTTTCTTGCTAGCCTGCTACTTGGGTTGACTCATGGACCATTTGAGTCGACCCATGACCACCTACCTTACATTGGGTTGACTCACTCCTACCTTGGGTCGACTCATGAACTCTTTTGGTCGACTGAAGAGGAGCTTCTTCGGCTCACTCTACGTTGGGTCGACTCACCATGCCTTTGGGTCAACTCACAGTGCCTTATGTCGTGGGTCATTGCCTTTGGGTTAACTCACCATCTCTTTAGGTCGACTCACAGTGCTTTTTGCCATAGTTTCCTGCCTTAGGGTCGACACATGCCTTTGCTGCATCGACCCATGATAACCTGAGGAGCTTAGGTCGACTCACAAACCCTTTGAGTAGACTCATAGCCACCTGTTAGTGAAACACCGAGAGCATCCTCAGTTTGGTCGACTCATATCCTTCCTTAGGTCGACTCATGACCACCTCTGAGACCTTTTGACCGTGAATCTCTCTGTTGTGTCGACTCACATGCCTTCTGGGTCGACTCACGGTACTAAAAATTCTTGAAAAACATTCATGTGTTAATCCTAAAACTTATGCTCTATTTGAGAATCATTTTAATGATAAAATAAATAAATTATTGATTAAATTAATACCATAAGCAAACTTTAAAAACTTATAATTGGAGAAAAGTTTCGTTTGGTTGTTGTTTTAGTTAAATTAGCATTAATTATGATTATGATATATTGTATTGTACAAATCAGGGTGACGTGGGAATCGTAGATTGCTCTTGCTATTGCATTGGATATCAAGTGAGTGAATTGTCATGCTATGTATCTTTTAATAAATTCCCGTATCTCCAAACTACTTTGACTGGAAAATAAATATGTTTGAATGCTTTTATTGATACTGTTATGATATTCTCTTATAACAATCATGGTATAAATATTTTATGATATACAAAGGCTTTCTTATCTATTATGGAGAGATCATGTGACTTCTCTTTGGGACCATGTGGAAAGTCTAGGGAATAGGCCCTACGGCGTGACTCTGGCCAACTAGGGAATAGACTCGGCCTGGAGACTTGGGTGACCTTAATTGTTCAACGGTTTAAGGGATAGTCCGGGGGTTTCTGATGACCTAAAACTAGATCATCTTAGAGAAAAGGCACAGGCGCCACCCTGTGGTGACTCTATGTTCGATAATTGGATCCAATAGGCCGAGACTGCCCCGAGTATTATGATTTCTGACACTTGCACCCAGGTTGTTCCTGTGGTTGTTATTGATGGTTTTCCAC
Organism: Aequorea victoria; assembly: GCA_032361285.1. Classification (NCBI taxonomy): domain Eukaryota; kingdom Metazoa; phylum Cnidaria; class Hydrozoa; order Leptothecata; family Aequoreidae; genus Aequorea; species Aequorea victoria. The sequence goes on along the minus strand of JAUTBS010401858.1, from coordinate 3,978 downwards.
ACACATATTGATGATCATATCGCTATACCATTATTATGATATTGGCATGTTTATGCATGAATTATTATGTCTTGATTATGTTGTTGATATTTTTATGTGATAAGATTGTTGTGGACACCTCTGATGTCTAGTTTGAGATAAATGTTGGTGACTCGTCTTGATATCGAGATCACGAGGAAAATATAAATATTTTGATAAATGTTCGTGACTCGTCTAGATATCGAGATCACAAGGAAAGTATGAATATTTTGACAAGAAGAAAAGATGGATTGTGTTATCACCCCTTTTGATTATACTGTATATCTCTTACCATGATTATGTTTGAAGTAAAAACTATTTCAATTCCCTGTTTTAGAATTGTATATTATTATGCATGCTTATATTCACCAACTTTAGCTGACATTGTAAATTAAAACATTTCAGGTAACCAGTGATGAGGTTAAATGATGGAATCGGTAGTTTCGTGGGATCTAGAAATAAGACCTCTTAGGACATGCATTTCGCTTCCGCATTGATTACATTATTATATGATTTTGAGTTGTTGAGACAACATATTGTTGAGATATTATGGGTTGTTTGTCCCACATTGATTATTATGGATTTTAATAGATTAAATCCCTTGCATTTGGAATTTTTTAACATATTGTTAGCTAATCATATGTTTAGGCTTTCTTGGATTCATTGGGCCAAGGCCCATGATCCATGACCAGTCACCTTTCCTGAATTGGGGTGTGACACTGAGTGATCTAGGAAAGGTACATGTTAATTGGTATTCTTACTTTGTGATTATAAATCCTTTCGAAAAGCTCCCAGTGTTCTCACTTGAGCATCAAAGTGTTCTTCTAGTCAAACCCCTCTATTGGGCAGCACTAACATTCATTGTTTTTGCAGCTACAGGTTCTGCCAAACTTAGCCATGCACAGCCACAGGTTTACCGAACTAAGCCAACCATGGCCGAATTCTCTCCAAGTTGTTCGGGCATCTCGTTTAATCCAAGTAAAGGGTGACTTTTTTTACTGTGTTTTTTTTATGTGCACAACTTGGTGCCATCTCTGGAAAACAAAGACCTTTGAAGATATATTCAGAGATGAGCCAGTCAACATCAAAATACCAATATATAGAGAGATGAACGAGAATTCCCCTCGCTCTACTCTCCATCAGGGCATAGATCCACCTACTAAGCAAACAAAAGATCCAAACCAAAAGCGACTACGTTCAAAGGTGTCAAAGGGTGGTAGGAGATTGACCCTCTCCCCTGAAAAGAGCACTAGGGACCAAGATCCCCAGGGGCCAATAAGGAGGATGGAGGACCGCCTTTAGAGGAGGGAGCACATCATCAACGACCTCAGAAAACATATGTACCGGCAAAACCATGAGATATTCGAGCTCTGACGTTGGTTGGAATCCCTTGGCATGCTCTCGGCTCATAGCCAAGATCTATGCCATTTGAAGGAGGAATGGAGTCTCACCACCGAGCAGACACTCAGAGGAGAAGGGTAAAGGCCTAAGAAGTCCCCGAGAAGATGAGAAGTTCAAGGCAAGACCCAAGGTGCTCAGAGCATAGTGCTCATTCAAAACATACCGAAATCTGGAAAACTCAACAACACCTCACACAGTGGTTTGAGAAGAGGCTAGATGATTATTTCCAGCAAACAGGGGGGAGAACGATGCATGATGTGGCAAAAAAAGCCTTGGAGTAGATTTCAATCTCACCACTTGTTGAGCTAATTGAAAATTCCGACCCCCCTCGCAAGTTTACTCCTCCTAAATTTGAGATGTACGACGGAAAGATAGATCCCGTGAGCCATGTTCGGCACTACTAACAGGCGATGGCCCTATGAAGCAGGAATGATGCACTTATATGTATAATGTTCCTATCCAGCTTAAGGGACCTCGCCTTAATGTGGTTCCACAAATTGGCTCTACTGTCCATTAGGAACTTGAAGTAACTAGCCGATGCCTTCATGGCTTAATTCATCACCAACAACAAACATCCCAGAGGAGTGTATGGATTTATGTCCATCCAAAAAAGTGATGTTGAGACTATTCGCCAGTATGCTCGCAAGTATTGGGAGTTTTAAAATGAGGTCGAAGGTTACAGCGAGAAGATGGTTGTAGCTTTATTCAAGCTCGGTCTCCCGCCTACCAATGAGCTCAGACAATCCTTGACAAAGAAGCCCTCAAGCACAATGTCCAAACTTATGGTGAAGATCGAGTAACATGCGAAAGTGGAGGAAGACCTGTTCCAGGCCCAGTAGGGCTTGATGTCATCCAAGTACCCGAATAAAAAAGAGAACAATGAGAGAAAGAACCACCAGCGATGAAAGGAGGTGCCGACCTCAACAGACCCAAAAGCCCACCAAGCATTTCAGACCGTGTTCAAGGAGCCTATCCACAAGCTCCTGGATAAGATCAAGAATAAATCCTACTTCCAATGGCCAGCTAAGATGATCGGGAATCCTAATAAGAGACCCCAAACAAGAAATGTTTATTCCACAAAGACCACGACCACCATATAAAAGATTTCCAAACATTCAAACAACACCTAGAAGAACTGGTGGAGGCGGGGAACTTGACGGAACATGTTGATGCCAAAAAAATGACGCATCGAGAGAAGCATATAGCACAACCGGCCATTGCCGAACAAGATAATGCCCCTATCGGTGTTGTTCACGTCATACATGGCTCACTAGACCCCCTCAAGAAAGGAAAAGCTCGAAACATGGTATGGAAAGTGGTCCATACCAGGAAGGTTGAAAGCAGCAAGACGCAGAGAAAGAATGTCATTTTCCAATAGCTACCGAGGGAATGCATCTTCTTTCCGGAGGACAATCTATTTGGAGTTCAGAATCCACATAAGGACACCTTGGTCCTCACATTACGGGTGCCCAACTATGATGTCATGAAGATCCTCATTGATTAGGGGAGTTCGATTAACATCATGTACTATAATCTGTTCAAGAAATTGGGTCTAAAAGAATCCCAACTCCAAAAATGTCTCACACCGTTGTTTAGCATTGTGTCAGATTTGGTTTGGCCACTGGGGAAATTCATCTTGGCTGTTTGGGCTGGACCTGTGATCCTCGATACCGAGTTTCTCATGGTTGACCATCCTTCGACCTACAACGCTATTATGGGCTAAACATGGCTCCATGCAATGAAAGTTGTGCCATCGACCTACCATCAATCCTTAAGATTTCAAGTAAATAGAGAAGTGATAGAGATAAAAGGAGGCCAACAGACGTCGCGACAATGCTTCATTGCTACCATCAAGGAAAAATGAGTCCTCTCCGAGGTGAAAACCATGGAGGTCAATGAAAGAGAAAATATGGATGAATATAGCCGAAATGTCAAGGAAAATGTGGTGGAGGATCTTAAAAAAGTCCATATCAATTCTGATAATGAAAAGAAATACTTCTTGATTGGCACCCTCTTAGCCGAATAAGAGCAATCTGAGTTGGTTCAGTTCCTCACTGCCAATCACAAGGTCTTCATTTGGATCCTGTATGAGATACCCAGGATTGATCCCGAGGTGATCTCCTATCGGCTCAATGTGGATCCCGCTTACAAATCGATGATACAGAAGAGGAGAAAGTCAGTAGTACAGCACGCCGCAATAGTAGAAGAGGAGGTTGACCGATTATTGGAGGTTGGTGCAATTCAGGAAGTCTATTACCCAAACTAGCTTGCAAACATGGTGGTTGTAAAAAGGAAAGATGGAAAATGATGATTTTGCATCGACTATACTGACATCAATAAGGCTTGCTCCAAACACAGCTTCCCACTCTCCAAAATTGACCAGCTCGTGAATGCCACAGCTAAACATCAAAGGATGAGTTTCCTAGATGCCTATAGATGTAACACCCTGTAATTTTTAAGAATCCAAATTACATTCTATTATGAACTATTAAGAATTTTTGCAAGTAATCTTTCTTAAGAATCAAGTTGAGGTGCAAGACATGTAACCTAAGTATAGGA
>JAUTBS010401847.1:0-10134 GCA_032361285.1 Aequorea victoria | reverse complement strand
TGTGCATTTCTGAAAGAATTATAATTTGACAAAAAATGACAATCTAAAAAATGACAAAAATTTGACAAAAGAAATCGGGATTGAAAACTATAATATAATAGTTTTGGCAATGAACTCACTTGTGGACAAAGATTTGTTATTAGCGACACATTTTAATGTGTCGGTAAAGTAATAAATTTAAAATATCATAATTACTTTTAACGACAACTATTATCGTTGGCAAAAGTGTCAAAGTAGCCTATATATGAATGATTTTTGCCAACGAATCATATATTTGCCGACACAAAATTTAGCTTATTGGCGATGCAAAATCATGTTGGCAAATCCATCTTTTTGCCAACGTGTAGACTATACGTTGGTGAAAACTTTTAGCGGCGCCTTCTTACCAACGACGTGGCAACACACTGATTTGTGTCGATAAACACTTTTACCTACACAAATTGACTTTTACCGATGATTTTTGTTGCGTTGCCAAAACTGTTTTTTGTTGTAGTGAATATCCACGATAATGGAATTGCCCACATCGATTACATGGATTTTGAGTCTGCTGTCTTGCATTCCCATTAGTTTGAGTCCGCGGCTGGGTTTACGTGTACGACTTCTTGGCGGGGTTATTGCCTCCAAAATTACTTGGTTTCGGATCTCTAAACCTCTTAGGTTGCAGCTCTCTGCTCTTCTGCACATCATCCAAACTCTTTTCTGCTAAAAGAGGCTTGGTCACCAACTCTAACAATGTCTTCGCCTCAAACAGTGAAACCTTACTACAAATAGCCGGGTGTAGGCCTCTCTTGAATAGTACCACTTTATCTTCCTCCTCAACAACATATTGTGGCGCGAACCTGGACAACTCATCAAACTTTGCCTCATATTTTGCCACTGACATTCCTTTTTGTTCCAACATAAGGAACTCTACTTATTTTTGCTTCTTGATAGCCACCGGGTAATATGTGTTGTCGAACAACGCCAAATTTTTTGTCCAGGTGAGCTCACGTTCTTTTCCTTCATATTAGCACTTCATCATGTGCCATCAATGTTTAGCCTGCCCTTATAATATGTAAGTTGCCAATGACACCTTATGTTCATCTGTGCAACCCAACCATTCAAAAATCTTATCTATGCGTAGCTTCCATGTTTCAACAACATCAGAATTGATTGACCCTTTAAAGGTCAGAGGGTGCATTTTTAGAAATTTTGTAAACATTGAGCATTTATCCAAGCTCATAGATCTGTCTGTGCTAACTACCATCGATTGAGATTATTGCCCAACAATCATGCTCACCAGGACTTAAAGAGACTGAAGAGATACCTCAGCAACTAGAGCAGCAGGGCTTCTGGAACATCTGGTGCTACCGGAGCAGCTGGGGCTGCTGGAGCCACTAAGGTTTCTATAACATTTAGGGCTACTGGAGTAGTGCTAGGGGTATGCTCCAATTGTGCATCCTCCGTAGTCGCATACCTAGAGCTCACAACACATCCCGGGTGAGCCATATCACTAAGGATCAATGTAGAACAAATATAAGATAATGTGTAACCAACTACTAACAATAATTCATAACATAGAACTTTGGGGATCCGGACCTCTACTAATGACATGATGTAATATTTTGAACTTTTTCTCTGATACGATTCTTATCACGCTCTGATTCAGGAACAGTGGCCGGTCATGGATTATGAGTCTTGGCCAATGAACTAAGAAAGCCTTAATCATTCAATTAGCTAATAATATGTTAAAAAATATCAAAATGTATGAGATTTAATCAAGTAAAATCTATATTAATCAAAGTGGGACAAACAACCCATAATATATCAACAATATGTTGACTCAATAACTCATAATCATATAATAATAAAATCAATGCGGAAGTGAAATGCATGTCTTAAGAGGTCATAAGTATGGATTCCACGAAACTACCGAGTCCATAATCTTGCTTCTTCACTAATTACTTGGAAATATCATATTACAACGTCAGCTAAAGCTGGTGAATGAAAGCATGCATAATAATATACAATTCTAAAACATGGGATCCAAATAGTTTATACTTCGAACATAATCATGGTAAGAGATACACTGTATAGATAAAAAGGGCGATCACACAACCCACCATTTCTTTTATCAAAATATCTATCTTTTTTTACATGGTCTCGTTATTAATACGAGTCACCAATATCTCAAACTGGATATTAGAGGTGTCCACAACAATCTCAGAACATAAATATGTCAAATATCATAATGGTATAACAATATACTCAACAAAGAGTAGGAGTATTAATCAGTTATCACAAGTACAACCTGAGCATAACATAGTAACCAATGCCACATCATAAACTCGGGGCATCCTCGGCCCATTGGATTCAATATCAAAAATAGAGTCACCAGAGGTTGGCACCTGGGTTTGTTCCCTAAACAATCTTGGTTAAGGTCATCGGACGCACTCGGGCTGTCTCTTAAACCATTGAGTCAACTAGAGTCACCATGAGATTCAAACCGAGTCTGTTTCCTAGCTGACCAGAGTCACCTCCGTAGAGAGCTTTTCCCAAAACTTTTTTATTTTCCAAGAATTATATCTCATAATCGCACAATATCTATAGGAAATAATCTTATAAAACATTTGTAACATGATTTTACAAGAGAAATATAATACAGTATTATTTAAAAGCATTTAAAATATATGCATTTCTTTTTCAAAGTAATTTGGGAAATATGGAATTTTTATAAATGTACGTAGCATGTCAATACGCTCACCTGATGTCCAATGCAAACAAATTATACAACAATAATGTAGGGATCCACATCACCCTAATTATGCAATGTAATAAATTATAGTCAATAATTTAAGCTAATAAACCATTTATCGCTACCAAATGGAACCTTCCCCCATTTATAAGTTTTGAAGTTTGTTTCTGGTATGAATTTAGTCATTTAATTAATTAAAATTATCATTAAATTGATGTCCAAACAGAACATTAACCTTAGAATTAAAACAGAAAAATTTCTAAGATTTTTTGGCATTTTGAGTCGACCCAAACGGTCAATGAGTCGACACAACAGAGAGGGTATTGGAAGAAAGTTACTACAGGCGACCATGAGTCGACACAGCAAGGTCATGTGTCGACTCAAAGGTAACAGATCTCGGTATATGGCATAACAAGCAACTTTGAGTCGACACAAATGGCTCATGAGTCGACCCAAGTCTAACAGATGATCATAAGGCGGCACAACAAAAGTTGTGTATCGACTCAATACAGCAAGTCTCGATAACATGTGACTGTGAGTCGACCCAAAGGCAGTATGAGTCGACTCAAAGCAGAGTGAGCCGAGACAGTTGCTCTTCAGTTGACCAAAATAGGCCATGAGTCGACTCGAATGGTCTATGAGTCGACCCAAGCCAAACCAAGTGGTCATGAGTCGACTCAAATGGTCCGTGAGTCAACCCTAGATAGAAGACTAGTAAAGAACCGATGTCTCATCTTCATGAGTCTACTCAATGTCCACATGAGTTGACCCACTAGCGACAGAACCAAGTTCTAAGGGACGTGAGTCGACTCAACCCCAAGTGAGTCGACCCAAAGTTTTGGACCAGAGATTTCAATGGCTAAAATCTCTATAATCCAGGGTCTTTTCTCTTTCTTTTCTTCAATCTTATTATTTATAATGATTTTCTTTTAACACCGAATGATATAATACATATACATAACTGTTTATGTGATATATTTATACATGGATTACTTTTATATATATCTGTGTTATATATATATATATATCACTATATATACATCTCTGAATTTGTTACATTCAATATGTGAATGTGATATTTGCATGTATCTATATACGTTTGAATCATTAGAGGATTAAACCTTAATATGTGGATTAATAACTACATAACGATGTGATATATACATACACATATCTATCTGTTCTTATAAGAGGAAAATAGATGTTGGAGACGAACCAGAGAAGGAAGGAGACGACTGACGACGATGGTGGCACCAGTGAGGGATGGCGACGTCGACGTTGGTGATGGTGTTTGGTGGTGTTGCTCAGCGGTAGTGGTTAGTGGTGGCTGATGGGCAGCAATTTCAGAGAAGAAAAGAGCCGAGAGAAAAAAGGAGTTTATGGAGACGAATAGAGAATTCTGAGAGGGATGAGGTTTCTAAGGAAGGGATCCCATTTTAGAAGGAATGATGGCCAACAATTTAGGGATCACGTTCCTTGATTCCCTCATTCTGATTTATATTCCTAAAATCAAATCACCAGCTGTCATCACATATACAATATCTTCCTTTTATTTTATTTTACCATTCTTGTCTCATTCTTTCCTTATACAATTATTAATAACATAATTAATTTATGATTTATTATTTTAAAATTTTCAAAATATTAATTTATTAAATTAAACTTTTAATTAGTTAGTTATTTTAATTCTTTAATTGATGATTTTAAATTTATTAATTTGTTATTAAATTACCGGGTTATACAAATGTAGACAGTCGAACAAGGAGACGTCAAGCGAAAATGAGAATAAAAAAGATTCAAGTTGTCATCGATGTGGAGCTTTTGAGCACTTTGTAAAGGACTGTCAAATTCCAGAGAAAAGACTAGTTACGTGTTATCGATGTGGAGAACTAGGACATATAGCCTTTATGGCTTTTGTCCGTGTGAGATAACCTTTATGACTTTTACCCTTCATGGGTATGAGATAACTTTTATGCCTTTTACCCTTCATGGGTGTGAGATAGCCTTTATAGATTTACCCTTTATGGGTGTGAGTTAGCCTATATGGCTTTTGCCCTTCATGGATGTGGATTTACCCTATATGGATGTGAGTTATAACCTTTATGGCATTTGCCCTTTATGGGTGTAAGTTACACTTACTACTGGTGATAAAGAGTGAGCCTCATTTCTTAATGAGGTTACGGTATCGTCGGAACTCTCGGTCGTGAAAAAATGACTACCTGAACACCGTAGAGCGTGAGTTGGATGTTATGTATTATATGAAAATAGTTGTTCAAAATATAACACTTTGGCGTTGAGTCTACTCATTATCAGTTGAGAAAAAGTATTCAAGTATGAATGCATGTGGTATATGTGAACTATTCTTATCAATGTGTGAAACTACTTTTCAATCATATTCATTGAGGAATACTATTTTATGCCTCATTTCATTATAATGTTAAGCCCACTCTCCTGTAACCTTTTTGATTGCAGATTTTGATTCTGGGTAGAGGTTGGTTCACAATAGTGCCAGGAGGAAGGATTAGAAGTGTTTTTTGTGTATGAATTGAACTTGGTTTGTAATATAAATAGGTTATGTTTCTGAATAGTGAAAGAATGATTAGGGATTGAGTATCTCATAGTAGCTTAAGTCTGTAATATAATGAGAACAAGCTAGCATAGTATGTATGTATGTTGATGATGCAGTACATTCCTAATTTATATGATTAAGTTTAATCAGGTGAGCTTATGCCGCACTCCTACGAGCAGGTTAGGTATCCACAGTGGAGTGGGTGTCACACATTATTTTACGACTCAAGAAAAAAAAAAAAAAAACACAAATGAACTGGAGTATATCTCCATGGACCCGAACTCATACAACTATGCTCGCAGTGGACTAGACCGTGCACATCTTCCGTTTGCACCTGCCACAAATGTTTGTGTGGGGGTGATCAATAATTTCACGTGCTCACCATAAACACTAACAACAATCATTTTAATTTGCAAGCCATAATCTCATGAAAACAGTTTAGTAATTTTGAAATAGTTTTCAAGTACTTATTCAAAATATTCCATGTGCTCATCTTCATTTCATAATTTCTCTTAGTAGAGAAAATATACATAATACAAGTTCTCAAGAATTTTATTTAGTTATGGATATCTCATCATAGTTTAACCGTTATCACAATTATTATCTGTTAGTAGAGAATTGTTCATCATATTATCATCCATTATCTCTTAGTAGAGGGTTGTATATCATATTATCCTTCACTATCTCTTAGTAGAGAATTGTACATCATATGATCATCCATTATCTCTTAGTAGTCAATTGTAAATCATATTATCATCCAATATCTCTTAGTAAAGGATTATACATCATATTATCATTCACCTTTTAGTGGTGTAACTTCTTATTCGTCACATCATCACCTCTTAGTGGAGAATTTCGCATAACGTTGTCATTTACTCACACGAGTAGTGATAAACATAACCTTTATTCAATCCAACCACTTAGTAGTGGCAACATTATAATTATTTATCAATTATTTCACTTAGTAATACATAATATACAAAAAGTGATTTCCATAGCTATGGGTTGTATTAACCTCTCAACTAGGAGTTGTTGCAGTACTGCGTTCTCGAATATCCCTCAGACTAAGTGGATAAGGTTAATGATCATTTATCAGGTCACTTAACAATAATTAGTGGTAGAGCTAAACTCATAATTTATCATTATAGTAGGACATATATCCGCACATTATCGGGTATGCGAAATATTCCTTACATAATACTATGGCATATACCCATACATTATCGGGTGTGCGGTATATCCACAACATGACACTCACCATGCATATACCAAGGAAATCACAATAAACATCTTATCTTCTTTAACAAAATATCCAAGCACTATAACAATTTACATAGTGAAAGATCGTAAAAAGAGAAATTTTACAAACTAAATTATTTTTTTAGTTCGCAACAAAAAAAATTCTTAGCCTGTAACAATGAAAGTTGCTCAGTTAGCAAAAAAAATATTTTCGGCCTTCTTTTTTTTATAATTCTATATTCAATATGAATCTTATTTTATACATCTCAACAAGAATTTTTCAAAAAAAATAATTTTATTAAAAATACATTTATATATTAAAAATTTTAAAATTTTTAATTAAAAATGTTACTAGCTCAACACATCGGCTATCAAAATATCCCAAATTATTTAAATAAAAACAAATCTTTCATAATTAAAAAGTACATTTTAAAATAGTACATTGTCTTTAAAATTCTTAGCAATAAGGCTAATCCTACTAACAATTAATTAACTCTTATTTTTTTCCATCTATATAATAAGGAAGCTCACATTTTTAAAATGTCTCTCTCACAAACTATCTTTAATGGCTGAGATATCTCACCAAAATTCTAGGGCTGAGATTGAATTTAAAATCTTTAAATCTCCCGCTCAAACTAAATCTAATTCAAAACACAAACCCTTTCTCTTTATTTTTCTCTCTTCCCCACTCTCTCTCTTCCCCACTCTCTCTCTATTTAGGTACTCATTAAAAAACACAATAAAAAAATATCATAGTATTATATCAAAATCATATTATGTTAGAAAGTGTCTTTAGGCACGGGCAATTCGCTAGTATATATATATTAGGAAGCATGTAACTGAAATACTTGTAAACGATTAAAGCAGAATAATGAGGAGAATGTAAACGAAAATACCTGTAAATTGAAATTGATGACGGGATTGAAGGTTTGCGCAAGATATTGATGACAAAATCAGTCTAGTATTGCAGAGAGGGAGTTCGGGAGAAGAGGGGGGAATATAATTGAATTGTAAAATTTGAAAGAAAATAGTGGAGGTGGTTTGATAAGGTAGGTGGAGGTTATTTAGGGTTAATTTACTTGATTAGCCTTCTTTTGTTTTAATAAATGACAGATGAAATCAACGACATTTTAGGGACAAAGAGTGTGACGGAGCCTCAGCTCTATCCACTTAATAGAATAGTATAGATATACAAATTATCAAACCAAGCCTATATATTATTTTGAATGTAAAAATCTTTGAAAACTTGATTAAAAGTATCATATTATGCATAAGAACGAAAATCATGAAGGAAATAATTGAAAAAGAATAAAAAACCAGACCCTGTTAAACCCCTGTTGAGCCCTCTGGTGAGTTCCGTTCGGACGGAACCCACAAGCGTCCGGATGAAGCTCATCTTACCTGGAAGAATAGGCCTCAGTTCTTTTTCATCCGGACGGAGCTCATCCGGCGTCCAGACGGAGGTAGCCTGAAATTAACCCCTCCCCCTGTTGTTTTCTGTCCGGACGGGACACCCCCGCCGTCCGGACGGTGATATGCTGAGGCTACATTTTCTCTGTTGTAACTCACTGTTAAGACCTGTTTGCATAGACCCTAATGCTAAACTAAGTTATTACGTGATAATTTAAACACTGAAATTATATTTTAATAAAGTTAATTTGTTTAAAATATTGTTGGATGGAAATTGAATAATAAGTTGTAATTAATTATTAATTAGCTTAATAACCAAAAGATATGGTAAAATAAATTTAAATAGATTAAGACGTTGTTTGGGTATCAGTTCAAATAATACATTAAATTAAATAAGAAGTTAATTGAACCGCAAACAAAGGTTAAAATCCTAATTAACGGGTAAAGGTTCGTTTAGATAGTTAGACCGTTATCAGTACTTGTTATTTATTGTAATTTGTACATTTCATCATCTGGTTGACGTAGTTACACACTTGCTATTCAGTGCATTTTTATTATTTTTGCGGATATCAGGTGAGTGAATTCTTGCTATTTATCTTTTAAATAAATTCCTATAATTTTCCAAAAACTATTTTTAATGCAACTGTTCTTTTTTTTTTTAAACGCTTTTAAATTATTATGTATGCTACTTATCTCTATAAAAAGCATTGTACAACTATTTAAATAAAAAATGTATATATTTTAAATACTTGTAAATAAAACGGTATGATGTACTCGCCTGCAAAACTCATGGCAAAAATTGTTTCAAAGACAAAGATAAAAGAAGAATAATTCTCTTACATATAAGTGGTGCGATAATGAGATCAGATTCTTGGGATATGAATAAAATTCCAAGGGATATTTCTCTTCGGAGATGACTTTGGCCAGCTAGAGAACAGAACCGGTTTGAATCTCGTGTTGACCCCAGTTGACTCAACGGTTAAGGGACAGTTCCGGCTGCGTCCGGTAACCTTAACTGGAATCGTGTAGGGAATAATCTCAGGTGCCAATCTGTGGTGACTCTATTTTTTGATATTGAATCCATGGGTAAAAAGGCCCCGAGTTATGATGTGGCATTGATACTATTTATGCTCAGGCTAAGCAATTCATTGTTATTCCCACTCTCTGATGAGCATGTCACTATACCATATTATGATGATACTGACATATCATGTCTTATGATTTGAGAACGACTGATGTCCATTTTTAATGAAGTACAAGAGAAAAGATATGTATTTTCATGAATTGAAAATGAAATAAAATGAAGATGAAATGAAATGATGGATTATGTGTTACCCTTTTAATTATACTGTATATGTCATGCCATGATTATCTTATCATACAAACTATTTAAATTTATGTTTTTGAACTGTATTGTACTATGCACGTTCCATTTACCAGTTTATACTGATATAGCTCCATAACATTTTTTAGGTCTCCAGTGAGGAGATGTCTAGTTGATGGACTGCTGCATGGGATTTATGATATTTGACCTCTAGGACATTTTATTTCTTTTGCTTCCATATTGATCAGTACATTTATCATTGGTACTATGATATTATTATGATGAGCTGTTGGGTTGTTGACCCACTTTATTGATATGGGATTTAAATTGATTAAATCCATGAACATTGGTATTGTTTTAGCATATAGTTAGCTAAATTCATGTAAGGCTTACTTGGTTTGTTGGGCCAAAGGCCCATGAACCATGGCCGGTCACATTTTTCAATTCAGGGCGTGACAACTTGGTTAAACACAAACTCTAATGGGTCGACACAAACGATTAGCATAACAAAAAATAGGGCAAACAGATTTGTGTCATCCCATTGTCCAATGGTGTCTACAGAAACACCAATGTGTGGACAAAAAACATGTACAAAGACACTGAACAAAGCATATCAGTAAATAGCAGTAAAATGGAATTTTATCAGTCAAATATCGGCAAAGTTTAACATGCCAAGATTTCTACAAAGAGCGTTAAATCTATCTTATTGAAGGGGTTTAGTGAATATATGAGCAAGTTGATTATTAGTACTAATAAATTTTAATTCCACATCCCATTTCTTAACATGATCTCGAATAAAATGATATCGAATTTCAATATGCTTGGTTCGAGAGTGTTGAATTGGATTTTTAGTTAAAC
>JAUTBS010401836.1:0-10135 GCA_032361285.1 Aequorea victoria | reverse complement strand
GGTTAAATTTCACGTGCCCGCTCATGATGTATAAGCTACAAGGCTCCGGTCATCATAAGTTGCATTCCACGTTTCCTTAGTTAGATAGGGGTGCCCGTTTCCCAAGACGGGATTTGGTGAATTTCTCCCTAGTTTTTCTAGGAATTTTATTATCTGGAGTTTTGTCCCTAGATTGACGCTCACACGCTTTTTTAGAAATTTGTTGATTATATTTTTGGTTGTTCCTAGATTAATGTCTTCACATTTATCTAGGAAGATTTTTATTTTGGTTTTGCTTAGGACAGTATTTTCACACTTTCCTAGACTTTGTTGAATTTTTTATTTTTGTTTGACTTGGGTTACTTTCTAAGGCTTCCTAAAACAGAATTTTCCTTTTTAGATCACTAGAAACAGCGTTTTCATGCACTTCTAGGTTTATTGGAATTTTCTTTTTGGTCTGACTTAAGTTGCTTTTTAAGGCTTCCTAAGACAAAAAAATTTTTAGGGTCACTAGAAACAGCGTTTACACGCTTTTTTAGGTTTCTTAGTTTTTTTTTTTTTGATTATCAAATTAAGTCGCGCTTCCTACTTCTTAACATGAAATTTTTTTCCTTCTTCTCTTTTCTCTTTTCTTTTTTTTTTTTAATATTTTTTTCTTTTATATTATTTGACCATCTTTTTGTGTTGTTATCTTTTTTTTTTTTTTGCAGGCCACTGAGTACATACGTGGATTTGGAGGTTCCGCTCGCGTCCTCGAGAGGTATGATGATCTCCCTCCAGAGAGCCTGGCACTCGTGGACCGATCTGGGTTCAGCCGGTTCATCCCCTACCTCACGAGTACTCATAACGACAGAGTACTCTTGACGGCATTAGTGGAGAGGTGGTGGGATACCACCAACACCTTCCACTTCCCATCCTTCGAGGCCACCCTGACCCCACTGGATTTTGCCATGATCACGGGGATCAGGGTAGGGGTGAGCCGATCCCTTTCGACTCCACCATCGGCAAGTGCACGGAGGCACTCATCTACTGGCTGGGCTGGGTCCCACTGGACATCGACCAGGGGCGCATTCGATACTCTAGGCTCCTGGTCAGGTACAGGGGTTTGTATGCATCGGGCCTCACCACTTCGAGTGGGTAGCTCGTGCATTCTTGCTCTACATGCTCGGTGCATGCCTGTTATTGAACAGGAACAACACCGTTCACCTGTACTTTCTAGGAGCTTTGTATGATTTCGACCGAATAGCGTACTTCGACTGGGGAGGAGCTGCACTGGCGACCATCTACTCCGGCCTGCGGTCTGCCTGTCAGACCAAGGAGATCTCTGTGATCAGGTACTAGCGGATCAACGAGGTACGATTTCATTTTAGTTCTCTTATCCATTCATTTCAATTTGTATCTATCACTTATTCACTCGGTCTAACTTATTCTATTTTTGTTGCTTTTGTTTTATTTTTTTATTTATTTACAGTTATGGGCCTACGAGTTTCTAGGTTTAGCACACCCAGAGAAAACCTACGCGGATTCCCAGGTTATCCCGAGAGCAGCTCGGTGGGGTCGAGATTCAAGGGGAAAGAAGGAGGACCCGAAGGACCTGAACACCTACCGCCTCACATTGGATCGCCTATCCCCGGCATACGTATGCACGATTTTTACCTCTTCATGTTAGATTTTATTCCTATGATATTTCTTGTATATAACCTGTACCGAGTTCATTTCAATTTTTCTTGCAGGTGAACTGGCGTGTGTGGGAGGGTATAGAGGACAGGGCTGGGGAGGACCTGATGAGGAGTCTCCGGGCCCATCAGAGGAGGATCTTACTGGAAGGCCATCTCCGCCTGGAGTGGTACTTTGGCGAGCGAGTGGTTCGCCAGTCACTAGGACTGGCCCACTTCTGAGTTCCTCAGCCTCCTCCACCTAGCATGAGGTCGACACAGACCATGCCACCGGAGGACGTGGTAGAGGCACTGTATGGCCACCCGACTGAGGATCTCTTAGCCGAGGGGGACTACATTACCTTTCCATGCGATCATCTGATGCGTGCGATGGTTGTCGAGCGTGCGGATTCGTAGGTTGATCGACCATCGATGTCTCAGGTTCTTCCGAGGGCGAGTGTTCATCCTCCGCATGCTCGCGGTGGTAGGGGCGGGGCTACTCGAGTTAGTCGGGGTGCTACTACTGGTGGTGAGGCCTCCTTGCTTTCGATGCCTCCGATGTCTCGAGAGGTGGTGATCTACCCCCACGGGCTTCCCTTCATCGTTCCCATCCAGATTCCCGAGTCACCGGAGCTGCTTCCGCCGGGGGATGTGCAGGTATTTCCTTTTATCCCTTTTTAGCTCATTTTCCTTTGTTAACCAGGTTTGTTAGTTTGCCTAACATGTTCTTTTATTGGTTCTATTTCAGGTCTTTCAGGTTTCCCAAGTTTATATGGAGAGCGTTCTCGGTACGGTCTCGGAACTGATGGCCTTAGCGAGGCAGCAGACTCAGTTGCTGATAGATGCCCGCATCCAACCTATTCCTCGGCGTCCTCGCTTTCCTATTCCTCGGCCGGTGAGTTTTTTTAGTAGTTCATAGGCCCTTTTGCTGTATATTTATTTATTTATTATTATTATTATTTTATTTTTTTTACTTGTCTTTTTCTTTTTCTCTTGTTTTTTTGTTTTTTTTTATAGCCTTCTACCAGCCACACCTCAGCGCACGAGACGTCCTCTTTCTCTTCAGGCGTTCCTCCGACAGCAGCCAGCCCGTCAGCACCCTCTCACGGGTCTACCCTACGGTTCGGGGCTCGTCGAGGACGTGAGACCGGCAGCGACGACGACGCGGACACGGACGATGGTTCTACATCTGCCACCTTCATCCCGAAGCCATCACGCCGTTCCCACCGTCATCGGGATTAGGATCCCTCTTCCCTCTCTTATTATATGCACCCCCTTCCCAAGATACACTTTTTTTTTCAGTTTTTAGCACATACATTACTATTCTTTTATTTTGGAATAGGCCTCCGTGCCTAGTTGGTTTATTTTATTTTTTGTTTATCTTTTTTTTTTGTTTTTTTTTATGGATACAGTTTTATTTATTTATGGATAGACTACTTTTATTTATCTACATGGATAATTGTATACACAGGATGATGCATGTACAGGAATTTACGGTATGTACATGGATATAAGATAATATTTACAGGGATTTATGCATGTTCACACAGGATGGACTATATGCAGGGATTATGATATTTACATGGATCTATTTACAAGATTCATTTATCTATTCTTTTTGCAATTTTCCTTTCTTTTTCTTTTAATTAAAAGACTTATTTTTGTATTCTTTTTCGAGAGCAACGCTGTAATTACAAAATTGAAACAAACATTATATTCATGGATGATAGGGGATAACGAGGCATAAACCGAATCGATTACGCTAAACAGCCTTAGATACAGAGTGTCAGTGGTGACAGGCATAAAATATGAAGCAGGGGAGAACAAAACTGCTTCATTCCAATTTAACAGAAGATGGCGCCACGTCATTCAAATCATGACATGACGCATGCTATATGTCATGGCGCACGCCAGGTGGGGTCGGGTTTGGATATCAGATTTAGTTGCCCAAACTTTCTATAAATAGGGGTCTTGCCTTGCTTCCAACAACTCATCCTAGTTTTGCAACATGTCTTCTTCCTCCCAAAATTTCCTATTTTGTTGGATCGATGAATTCTCTCAGATCGATCAAACCAATTTTGTAAACTTTGGTTTGAATGCTCTTTTTCACCTGAGGTCTGTGATGATAGATGAGAATTTTCTGAGGGCATCCACTCAGCTGTGGGATCCAGTGACTCATACTTTCAGGCTTGGAGACAAGGAGCTCTACCCGACCATCGAAGAGTTTGAGGTCATTCTGCATCTTATCCCCCAAGCAGAGGTTCTGATTCCTTCCTCATCGGTGAGTCCAAAGAAACTCTTAAGAGATTTATGCGGTTTGAGCAGCAATGTGGCTTCTCTCGTTTTGCATGGCGGGGTTCTTAACACATCCTACCTGATAGGCCATTTCCGTCCTGCCGGCTCTCTTTCTGATTTGGCTTTACAATCTCGCCGTCGTTACGCCCTATGCATCTGTCTGCTTGCCCAATATCTGCTTCATCCAGGAGATGATGGCGTCGGTACCACTCTAGTTCAGGTGGCCTCCCAGATGAAAGAGGGAAAGAATTTTGTACCACTGGTCCTGGCAGAGACACTGATTGGCTTGGATGCTATACAATCTGGTGTCTCTCTTGCTTTTGCAGGTAGTCCCCTACTTCTCCAGGTATCTCTCAAAGCTCTCCTTTTTCTGCACATTTCTCTCAATTTTTCACTCGGGCTCTCCTTTTTTCATATTTTTGAATTTTTCCACTCATCTCTCCTTTTTCTGTATATATCTCTCAAATTTTTTTTCGCTCAACTCTCCTTTTTTTGTATTTTCTCTCAGATCTGGTTGATGGGGAAGATGAATATTCTGGAGTATCCCCTGGCGAGAGCTTATACTCCAAGAGTCTTTCTTCAAAGAAGGGTTCGCTGCCCTTGTACCAGATTGACCAAATGGCATGATTTCTTTAGGGCTCAAATAGGTGAGAACATTTGCTGGCGTTGTCCCTGGTGGACCATTCCTGTAGCGACGGTTTCGACTATGGCGCACTCTGGCGTCATGCTTGTTGGCCTGAGCTCGACTACTTTCTATTTTTCTTCCCGCATTTTGCGTCAACTAGGTCGTTCTCAGCCTAGCCCTCCGGCAGTGACTCATATGCCCACTTCCTTTCATCATGCTCCGCTTTTGGAGCGTTATCGACAATCATGGCCATCCCGAAGAATGCTTGACTCGGAAGATCCTTGAACGATGCCTTCCTGATATAATCTAATCGCACAGCTGGGAGGGAACAAGGATAGGAGGATGACAACGATGCGAAGAAAGAAAGACTCGGTCTAGTTATTCCTGCTGTACTTTCACTTTATTATGTTATTTTCTTTCTCTTTTGTTTTTGTTTTTGTTTTCAGAAAAAGACTTAGGATTTGCACTTTTCCCCCTTTCATGTATAAACTTTTTTCTTTAAAACCAAGTAATAAGAATTTCTCCCTTTTCTGATCTTTGATCTTCTCACTTTATTAGTTTGATGTTCATTTAAAATTAATCAAAGGTTTTAAAAAAATCTTTGTTTTAAAATCATACTCAGATGGAGGGTTTTTGAAATGAAGTTTAGGTAAGTGTTTCCCCTTTTCTTTTTTCTCTTTTTCTGTTGTTTTTGTGTTTCTCGGAGCGATGGGGTTTATTTATGTACAGGTTTGAGCCGAACTTTAGATTGAAGTTGCCTACGTATCCCAAAGAACAGGAATCAGGCCACAACATAGTTTCGGTCTTGTTTCTCTTTCGGTTTTGACATTCTTCTTTTTTGATGCCCTTATTTTTCCAAAGCCGCCCTTTCGGGTTTTCAACCTTGCAGGCTACTCTTACTTGTGCCTGGGTTGTTTAATTTATCAATTTTTAAACCCAGTGAGGCTCTCTTATTCTCATTTTTTTTAAGGGTAGTAATTTTTCAGTTAGTCCAAATTGGTTGAGGTATTGAAAGTGTTTCCGTCCAGATCCATAATAATAACGGTGCCTCCCATCATAATAGATTTGATTATGTATGGCCAGCCCAATTTGGTTTAAATTTCCCTCTTGGGTTAAAGATAGGGGCTCAGATTTCCTTGAGTACGAGGTCCCCTTCCTTGAGATCTCTAGTCTTGACCTTTTTGTTAAACACCCGGGTTACCCTTTTCTGATAGCCTTGAACGTGAAAGAGCGCTCTTAGTCTTCTTTTGTCGAACAAAAGTAAGTCTTCGAAATGATCCCTCTGCCATTTTTCTTTGGGTATACTGCATTCTACTATAACTCTGAGAGAAGAAACTTCTAGTTCTATAGGTAGGACAACATCTATCCCGTATACTAGAGAGTAGGGGTGACTCCTGTCGAGGCTCGGATTGACATCTTATAGCCCTAAAGGGCGAATGGCAACTTTTTCGACCAATCCTTATTGGCTTCTATTGTCCTTTGCAGGATTCTCTTAATGTTTTTGTTAGCCGCCTCGACTGCTCCATTTGTTTGTGGCCTGTACGGTGATGACTTGTGCGATGTGACTTTGTATTCTTCCATCAAATCTAGTACTTCCCCTTGGAAGTGGGACCCATTGTTGGATATGATTTCCTAGGGAACACCATATCGGCATATGATATTCTGCTTGATAAGCTTGGCAATGTGAGAAGCTTTTAGGACTGAAAAGGAAGCAGCCTTGACCCATTTTGTGAAATAGTCGACGGCTACTAAGATGAATTCATGCCCATTCAAAGCTTTCGGCGTGACCTTACCAATGATGTCTATTCTCCAGACTAAAAATGGCCAAGGGGAAGTCATGTTGTATAACTCTGATGGCGACATATGTACTAAATTTGTATGAATTGGGCACTTGCGGCATCTGTTGATGAACCTGACACAGTCCGTTTCCATTGTCATCCAGAAATAGCCTTGCCGCAAGATCTTCTTGGCTAACATCATCCTGTTCATGTGTGGCCCGCAGACTCCTTCGTGCAATTCTCTGATGATTTCTTGACCTTCCTCGTCTATTACAGAAAGTTTGTTTATCCCTAGATAAGCCCTTTTATACAGTTTTCCGTCACAGGTGACGAAATAAGCTGATAACCTTCTGATGACTCTCTTATCTTTCTCGTTGGTGTCTTCTGGATACTTTGCCTCCTCAATAAAATTTTGGATGTCGTGAAACCACGGTAAACTGTCTCCTTCTTCTGATTCTAAGGCTACAACTTCATATGCTCTCATGCTCCTCTATTCAATTATCAAAGGCCTCATTTTGGCCTTTACTGGTATGTCAATCATGGAGGCAAGAGTGGCAAGGGTATCATCAAATTTGTTCTAAAGCCAGGGTATGTGAATGAAAACCACCTCTTTGAAACTGGAAATAAGTCGATCGAGCTCTTGATAATATGGCATTAGCTTATCCTCTTTGACCTTCCATTATCCGTTGGCTTGGGAAACGACCAAGACTGAGTCACCTATCACTTCTATATTTCTTGCACCCAATTCCAAGGTAGCTTCCATCCAGGCAATACATGCTTCATATTCGGCCTGATTGTTGGTAACATCAAAGTTTAGCTTGTAGGCTAACGAAACATGTGAGTCATCTGGAGTGACCAACAATATCCCGATTCCATAACCATATTAGTTTGAGGCACCGTCAAAGTATAACATCCATAGCTCATTCTCAACTGTCAGCATGTCTTCATCGAGAAACTAAAATTCTAATTCTTCTTGTCCCTCAACTGGCTCATTTGCTAAGAATTTCTCTATGGCGCATTCTTTTACCAATTTCTTGGTCTTGTAGTACAGTTCGAACTCGGCCAATAATAGCAACCATCAGGCCAATCTTCCTGTCAGCGCAGGTTTTTCGAATAGGTACTTAAGCAGGTCCATTCTAGAAATCAACACTACAGGGTATGCCAGCATATAATGTCGTAGCTTTTTGGATGACCACACTAAAGCCCAACAAGTTTTTTCCAGCGGCGTGTATCGGGCATCACAGTCTGTCATCTTCTTGCTCAAGTAATACATAACCCTTTCTTCGCCGTTGTCCCATTCTTGCGCTAGCATGCATCCCATTGCAGACTCATTCACTGATAGGTACAAGATTAAAGGTTTACCTTGTTCCGAAGGGGAAAGCACCAGAGGTTTTTGTAGATACTCTTGGATTGACTCAAAGACATTCTGGCAATGTTGATCCCACTGGAACTTGGTATTCTTTCTAAGCAAACGGAAAAGAGGTTCACAGGTTATAGTTAGTTTGAAGATGAAACGAGTAATGAACTGAATCATTCCAAGGAATCCTCTAACTTCTTTCTCCGTTCTCGGGGGAGGCATTTCCAAAATTACCTTGATCTTGGAGGGATCCATCTCTATTCCTCTTTGGGTAATGATGAATCCCAACATCTTGCTTGGAATAACTTTAAAAGTACATTTCTACCGGTTCAACCTCATTCGGTACTTCTTGATTCTCTCAAAGAATTTCTCTAAGGCTGAGGTGTGTTCTTCACGGTCTTTGGATTTGATAATCATATCATCGATGTATACTTCTACTTCTTTGTGTAACATGTCGTGGAGTAACGCTGTTGCAGCACGTTGGTATATGGCTCCTGCATTTTTCAGACCGAAGGGCATAACCCTATAACAATATGTCCCCCACGGCATGGTGAACGTAGTCTTCTCTCTATTTTTGGGTGCCGTGAGAATCTGGTTATATCCCGAGAATTCGTCCATGAACGACAACAGTGCATGTTCGGTGGTATTATCCACGAGGACGTCTATATGTGGCAGAGAAAAGTCTTCTTTGGGACTCACATTGTTAAGATTTCGGAAGTCAACGCAAACTTGTACCCGACCGTCCTTCTTTGGCATAGGGACAATATTAGCAACCCACTGGGGTACTCTGTCACCTAAAGAAAATCGATGTTCACTTATTTGGTTACTTCTTCTTTGATTTTGAGGGCCCAATCAGGTCTTAGACGTCTCAGCTTCTGTTTTACTGGTTTAGCATTGGGGTAGAGGGGTATTTTGTGTTGGACGATATCTGGATCAATTCTAGGCATGTCTGCGTACGACCATGCAAAAACGTCTTTAAATTCCTTTAATAATTCAATTAATGGCTCACGTTCTTCATTTGATAAAGCGGAACCGATTCGGACCATTTGTGGATCCTTCTCAGTACCCATATTTATTGAAAAAGTTTCTTCAATCAAAGGTTTAGCGTGCATTTTTTCTTTTTTTTCAATTAAAAGTTTTAGCTCTGGGGGAACAACCCCATCAAATTCATCAGAGTCAGTAATCAAACATTCGTAAGGAAGTACAGCAGGGTAACCATAAGAGTTCTCCATATTATTATAATCATCGAGGGTTATAGATTTTGACATAAACTTGGTTGTAACAGAAGACCGAGACATCCCAACATGTGGATGTTCAGCAGACTCACCACTAGACTCTGAATTCGTAGACGTTGATGAGTCTGACTTGAACTCTGACTCACTATCTACTTCATTCAGAACATTATATTCAAAGGTCCAATTTTGTGTTATAATGCTACCCTCGCTGATTATTAAACCAAAACAGTCGACTGGTTCGTCGCTGCCCAGAATGGTAACTTCTTCCGCGGCTTCTTCTGTACGTAGAGGAGCTACTCCCTCAAAGAAAAACCCCAGCATGAATTCCTCCAGGTCTTCTGCCCAGTTTTTTCCACGTGCTTTATCCGCTACGCCTTCGTCTTCTACCTCATCCTCCTCAAGCTCGCTGTCCATCAGCTGGTGTTTGAAGAATATCTCCAGCCCAGGTATTTTCTTCCCAGACCCTTCATCGATCCATGGTTTCGGAAATCCACAGAATGAAAAAGTCTCACCTTCCTTCACATACTACCCATTTGGAGGCCCATAGGCCGACAACAAATCCAAGTATTCTGTTTCGATGCTCTTAGCCCATGCCTTCCTTTGTGCTTTCAATCTCTCTTTAGCAAAGTCCTATTTTGTGGGCTTGTATCCCAGACCAAAGGTATATCGGTTGCCCTGAACACAGACTGGTTCAATTCTACCATTTGACTTTTTCCAAGCCCTAGGCCTGGGAAGTACGACATTTTGCCCATCATCATGACTGCCTAAGGTTTTATGTACAACTACTCTCCGTTCATCAAAGTCTAGATTGGTGCTATTTCATCAAATTCAAAATCGCTCAGGGTGAGATCTTTCTCCTCGTGCTGTATTTTGAGCAAGGGGGTGCCATCAGTGGCAGTAGCCTAGATGCTGGATTCACCAAATATAGTCAAAAAAACTCCATCCCTTATCATTTTGACCTTCTGATGGAGGGTGGATGGAACTGCTTATACATCAGGATCATGTAACCAAGGTCGGCCTAGCAACAAGTTAAAGGAGGCCGGCACATCCAGAACGTGAAACTCGATCTCACTGTCAGTGGGTCCTATGGTAACAACAAACTTAACTAACCCCAGAATGTTTCTGCGGGTGTTGTCATATGCTCGTACTCCTTGAGTAGTTAGAGTAAAATTTTGCTCTCTTAACCCGAGGCATTGCGCTGTTTTGAGCGG
>JAUTBS010401825.1:0-10135 GCA_032361285.1 Aequorea victoria | reverse complement strand
TGAGTGAACCAAAATATAGCTTCATTAACAACAAGAGAACTTTCTTTAGAGAAATATTCATGAGATCATTCATCAAATATGTTATCAAAATATTTCAAGATAATAAACATTTATCACATTTCATTTTAATAAATCTAGCAACTCTCACCTTGATTTTAGAGTTTCAAGGTTGATCTCTGATATCTCGAGGTATCGCTCCTTCGTCTGCGGCTACCTCTTCGGGACCTAGATTTCATAATTATTCATAAATAAATATCAACTTATTTTTCATAAGAATCTAAGTATGATCATAATTTAGGTCTTTTGGTTACATTTAAAATGATCAATTTTTCTTAGGTACAACACTTCTTTCTGGTATGGATTCCAAAATCCTACTTCTTGACCCTATGATATTAAGGAATACTTAATATTTTGTTAACATATTAATGCTCTTATAATTGCTAATTTTTTATTATGATTGTTAAGAACTCAAATCTTTGAGCTTAGGTACTTAGTTCCTCTTGGATCATCATTTTTTGTTTTGTTTTTTTAAGATTTCAGATTCTGTCATGTTTATGGTACATTCATTTTAAAATATTAACCCTTAATAAAAACATTTGAGAATTTTACAGAGGCTAGATATGGATGTTATCTAAGTTTTTTATGTAGAAACTGAGAGCCAATTATGACCAGAAAGGGCTCTGATGTACTCTTGAACAATACTAGTTTCACACTTTTGGGTCGACTCATACTGTGCTTGGGTTAACTCAAATGCCTCTGGGTCGACTCATACTGGGCTTGGGTCAACTCAAATGTCTCTGGGTCGATTCATGATATCTCTGTGTTATGTTCTCTTTTTTCTTCATCTTTGAGTTGACACATTACTACTCCTTCCCAAGGAGGAATGCCGGTCATGGCATATAATATATATTTATTTATTTATTTTATAATTTTTATGAGAATTAAAATTACTTTGGACTTAATTTAAATTAATTATCATTGGGCCTAATTAAATAATTAAGTCTATTTATATCTATATTTTGGACTTACAAATTATCTTGGCACATACTACCAATCAAATCATCTTTTAGGCCTTAATCAAGATTAGTTACTTGTAAAATTTCTTTTTAAATTTATAATGACATATAATTTGGATTCTTAAGAATTATGGAGTGTTACATAACTTGTCCATGTTCATGGTTCAAGAAAGTGTTCTTTCTTCTTGAACTACGGTTCATGCATGGATTCCATCCCATGACTTTTTTTTTCTTGAATTGAGAAGGGATGTGATGTGTGAGATGATTCATGTTCTTGGAAGTGATCTAAGAAGCCACTTACTTGTTGGTTCATGGTTTTTGGTTTGAGGAACTAGTTTTGAATACCTTATTTTCCTTCATCTTCCTTTCTTTCTTCTTCTTTTATTTCTTCTTTTTTCCTTCTCTTTTTCTTATTTCTTCTTTTCTTTCTTCACTTCTACAACGAGTTTCTTAGAGAGAGAGTGGGAGGGTTCAAGATTTTTTTTTCGTAGAGAGAAGACTTCTATTTATAGGCAAAAGACTGAATGTGAAAAGTCACTTTTACCACTCGTTTAACTTAATCTTGGTTCCTATCTAACTAAATCGACCTTCTAACTAGGGTTTGTTTTCATTGGTTAGGCTAAACTTCAACCATGGTTGTCTTTGGGTCATAATGAGAGACATGACATTTGTAAGAAAAATCTTCTATGGGTCATTCAATCCATCAACTTTTGACATTTTTTTTCTCTTTAATTCTAAAAATGGTCCCATCACTTATCTCTCCTCTCATGGAAATGTTTATGAACATTTGTATGTATGTATATACGTTGATGACAAGTACAAATATGAAAGAAAAAGTCTTCAAAAAATTCCATTAATTTTTTTCCAAATCTCTCGTCCTTTTTCCTTTTTCTTTCTTTTCTTTTTTGAATAGAAAATTATCCCATTAATTCCTATCTCCTCTCATGGGGATGAATTTCCATGTGTACACATGTTTATGACAGAGTTGAAGACTTAAACTAGAAGAGAAATTAATACCACAAGTTTTCTCAATTCGTCTCATCCTCCATGTCATTTCCTTTCGTCTTTCTTTTTCTTTTCTTTCATCTTTATTTTTCTAAAATAGTCAAATCATACTTCCTTTCTCTCATTACAAAGATATTTGTGCACATACACATATGTATTTATATGTGTATATTTGAGGATTGGAGACTAATTTTAGGAGGAAACCCAAAACTATAAATTACCTCATGAGTCCCATATTTTCCTTTCCTTTCCTTTCTTCTTTTATTTTTTTTTTGTAAATTAAAAAAAACATCACATCATTTTCCCTCTCTTTCCATGGGAATATACATACATGTATACATATATTGTTTACTTGCAAGAGAACTTTTGGAAGGAAATTATTCCAAAGTCACATCAAGCTTATTTACTGACTTTCTTCTTTTCTTTAACTTTTTTTTTTTAAAAACCAAATAGGTCACATCACTCCCCATCTCCTAGGGGCAGTTCGGTCAAATCACTATGTAATATTTATTAATTTTTTATTTTATAATTATTAAAGACCTAAAAATAACTTTTGGCCTAAATTTAATATTGGGTTAAATCTTTCTACTTGTGCTTGTTTTTACTCTTGGGCTCAAACTAATAACATTTGGACTTAATATTAGAGTATTGTGCCTAATTATATTTATATGTTGGGCTCTCATAATATTTGGCCCAAAGTTTTAATAAATTTTCATTTTGGGCCTTCCTTATTTTGGGCCTCATTTCAGCCTTTTCACGTGGTACTATTTTTGAATATCTAATTGGTTTTTTGGTTCATAAATTATTTGGGCCCTCATAGTTGGGCTTAAACTTAATTTTCTACCTAATTTCTTATTTTAGTCTTTGGGTTTTGGGTGGTTTTCTGCTTTTCTTGAGTCTATTCCATTTTATTTTGACTTTTTATTCCGTTGGAGGACTTGCCAACTTAACTTTCAATTTTTGGTTCCAAGTCTTTTAACATTTTCATTTTATTCATTCCATAGATTTATCTCATTTTATGTTTCAAATATTTTTTCCTTTGATCTTAGAGTTTGATAGTCACCGTCAAAGCCTAGAGCTTTTGTTTTACGCTTTAGTGCTTGGTAATTGTCTTATGAAAAGTGAGGCGTCACACACTATTTGTAAATTCAGACAATACTGTGCACCTGGTCCTGCTGCGGTCCCTAGATGATGTTAATTCCATTGGGGTATATGACTGTGGCAGCACTGCCCTGGCCATTTTATATGGGAATATAGGTGCTTTATCCCAAGGTGTCGTCAGCAAGGTTCATGGATTCTATTCCATCTGGAAGGTATGTATCCTTCATTGCTCTTCTTTTTTCATTGTCCTTATCTTTTTCTTAGTTTTTAGAATCTTATTGCTGCTTCTTCTTGCAGATGTGGTGCTTCGAGCATCTCCGAGTCCTTATTCTGATCAGTACTCGCACGACGATGAATATCTTTCCCCGAGGGCAGCGGTGGGTCATCCTGTTCATGAAGAGGATGGGTACTAGTTTCTTGCTAACGGCGAGGACCTCTCTGGTGGCACTAGTCGTAGATCAGGTGAGTCTAGCTTCCTTTATACATTCTATCCCTTTGCCTGCATTTGCTTACTGAAGTTCTATTTCTCAGGTTACATGGAATTCTTAGATGAGGATTCCTCGTCCGATCATGGTGCAGTCAGCTGAGAGGGCTACCCGAATGACTATTCTTTTTTAGGGCTCATTGGTTCATGACGGGTATCTTGGGGAAAGGGTGACTCGCCAGTCACTTGATCGGTCCCATTTTCTCATTCTAGTTTCTCCTTTAGAGTTTACGACAGATACCTATGGATTTTCTAGCAAGGAGGATCTAGAGAGAGCCATGAAGGACGAACCTATTGAGGGATTTTGCATGGAGGAGGACTACCCAAGGTACGTCAAGATGAGGTTCATGCAGTTATGTGGGGATCTCGCCCTCTCACATCGCTATTCCAATCTCTTTCTCTGTCCCTCACTCCCAAATGAGGAAGTGTATGCGGAACGAACCACGAGGAGAGAAAAAGGAAAGAGAGGGGTTTTCCCTCAAATGTGCGTCTATTTTGAAGACCGCAGGATTTTTGGAGTCGCCACTTAGTTTTCGAATAAACCAAGAAACTAAAACTTTCAAGGCAAACCAGTCCGTCCTTACCAGAGTAAATGGTTCGGAAGCTAGGGTACGAAAGGGGAAGGTGTTAGGCACCTCTCTCGCCCGATCTGAGGATCGGCCTCTACTTAACCGTTCCGTTCATTCTTGTTTTAAATTTATCAAAAGTAACACGTACAAAAAGGGGTTTGAAGAGAGAACATTATAAAAGCAAACAAGGAATTAAAGCTTAACCTAAAACTAAGGCTTTCTACACATACTTAAACTTTAAGCATGTCAAAAGGGGAGATGACGGCATATCAATGCAGTTAATGCATATAAGACATACTGTTAAAGCATAAAAATACAGAAAAGACTATTGGAAGGCCACTAGTTTTTAATAAAGGTGGCGTGCGCCACCTTGAACCTGGCATGCGCCATATGGACATGGCGTATGCCACTTCTGAGCTCTCTGGAGATGGCGCACGCTACTATTGAATAATGGGCTCGTCAATCAGAGGCTCAGAAGGGGCACTATTTTGAGAAAACGGTGTACTGTTGGGTGCAGGTGCATTTAAAATAGAGAGAAAAAAAAGAAAAAAAGAAAAGAAGAGGAGAAAAACAATTAATTTAAACATATGATTCTAATAAATACAAAATATGCTTGAACGAGAAAGAAAACGACGAAAGAAAGAAAGAAAAATGTGGAGAATGAGACCAACGGCCTCCTCCTCCCCTTTTACCGATTAAAAGGAGTTTTTGAAAGAATAAAACTAACTAATAATGGAAAGAGATAAGAAAATAAAAACCTACCGTATATCCCGTGAGCTAAGTTTCAAGTAGTTTCGAAGTATTTCCTCACGTACGGCACATCTCCGGGGAGTCCTCCGCATGATCTTCCGAGCCCTTTCAAATGCTAAGGAATCTGAAATATTGGCATGTTCTAGTGAAGTTTCGATTATCTTAGCTTAGCTTAGCTTAGCTTAGCTTAGCTTAGTTAATTAGTTTGGCAAGGGTTTGGATTCAAAGATATATCGGGAGTCAGGATCGGGGGTTCAATTCTGCAGAGATTTGGTGCTCTTCAGAATTTCGATCTGGTTTGGGGTGGGGAGGGGTTCTATTTATAGAGGTTTGGGGTGAGGAACTGACTTAGTGTCCAAGTTTCCTCTCAAGTGGTGGCACTAGGTGGGAGGTGGTGCCACGCCAGGTTGTAAGTCGGTTTAGGTTGGTTTTAGGGTTCTGACATGATTTGGCTAGTGGGTTGAAAAGGATATGGCGCGACGCTAACAATTGAGTTTTGAAGTGGCATGGGTAGGTTTGGAGGGAAGTGGCGTGAGCCACTTAGAGGTGGCGCCGCGCTATGTGTTGGCACCGAGGGGTGTTTTTAGTATTTTTAGGTATTTTGGGTTGTATTGGGGTGTTTCGGGTTACTTTGGAAGGACTCTTCGGACTCTAAGACTCGTGCAGAAGCTCCTTTGAACGTGACTGATGTACTTTTCATCCTCGAAAGGCTACAAGAACCAGCCGATGTTCGGTTTAGTCAAAAATCGGGTGTCTACAAGTTATTTGTGTAGGGTGTTCCTCTTATTGAGCCTGAGTTTGCTGGACCCTCCTTAGACGTATGGGCGGATTCCAGACTCAGAGGAGAATTTACTGGAGGTTCTTACCCACATTGACCTGGTGGATGACGGTGGTGCAATATTGAGACATTATATGACCTTACTCTGCTATAGGGACATTTTCTTGCCTCCGGGTAATGGTCTGGTGAGTTTCCTCGACTCCTGTTGTTTGTTTAGTCCTCTTTTGTCCATCTTTTTTTTCATGCTTTTGTTTGTCCTGTCCAAATTCCTCGCACATGGACTCAGAAGGTTGTTACCCTCAATTCTGCACGTGCCTTCACTTGGCTCCGCGAGGTTTCATTCAATCTCTTGGACTTGTGGGGCAGCTCGATATGTGGTGAGCTCTCGACCCTTTTTTTTGAACTTCTGCTTATGATATGGAACATGAACTAATGACTTTTCTTTTCTTACTTTTCAGACCTCCATGACTTTCCTTTCAGTTGGTCCATCAGCTCGAGGATCGGTTGCTCAATCTTTTGACGTTCGTGAGGAGGCAGGTCCACTACTACAAAAAGTAAAAAAGATTACGTTTTTTAGCTGTGATCTTTAACTTTTAATCACGGTTTCAAAAGCATGATATATTGAGGTTTGATTGTTTGTCCTTATTTTCAATCACGATTTTTACCTATGATAAAATAGTTTCAAAAATTGCGGCGTCGATGTGACTTGAGCCGCCTCCCTCAATGTTGTTGGGATGGATACACTCGAGAGTGGGCTCGGTATTGACGTGTCAGTATTTCAGTGGCAGGACTCAACATCAAAGTGACTGTTAAGGCGGTGTTTCAAAATTTTAGGGGCTCGACCGATACGTGTCATGGCCTTAATGGTCAAGCATGGCTACTATTCACTTTTTAAGACATCAATTGATTTGAGCAGCCATTCTTAATATTCTAGGGCTCGGTACATCAGGGGGCGGTCTCGGCACTTAAGTGTCAATAGTTTAATGGTTTGGAGCTCGGCATTGAAGTAACCGCTGAAGTGACATTTTGAATTTTTTTGGCTCGGCCACACGCATCGTTTTCCTATTTTACAGAGCTCGGCTGAGCTCGTGTTTTTTGAGGTGACCTAGGCGCATCATTATGACGTGACCCCCCTTCATCTCTATAAAATGGTCCCCCATCTTCTCTTATTCACTTTTGCATTCTCTCGCGCCCTTCATCTCTCTCAACTCCTTGACAACTTAGCACCGCTCCCGAAGGTTCTCCTTCTTCGTCTCTGTCACACCATCGTCGCCATTGCCAGTGTCCCTCGAACTAGTGGTCCCACACAATCAAAGTCCTCTCTTCAGTGCTCGTTGGAGGTCTTCCTTAACTGTAAGTGTTCTTCCATTAGAGGTCCCTTCAGCATTCGTTTGCGTTTTACATTTTCCGTTCTCCCTTCATTTTGGTATTTCTAGGCCTGATTGCCTTTTCCTTTCTGCGTATTCGTTGGAAGTCTTAATTTTGTTCTCCCACTTCCTTTTACTTTTGAATCTCTACTTTTGAAAGTATTTATGGGTCTGATCGTTTCTTCACCATTTCTTCATATTCGTCGTCCCTTGTTGTTCTCCCCCATCATACATATGTTTTTTCATTACCGACAGTAATCCTCATGTCATCTCGGTTCGGCCTTTATTAAGTTGGCCGAGCTTCTCCATTATCATGGGAAAATTCTGTAGCAGATGCTCAAGCAGCTTGGCTATGGCCAACTTCCATTTGTAGTATAATACCCCCGAAGATGTTGGCCTCGAGCTATATAACCACAGCTCGGCCCAGAGCTTAGTCATCCATGACTCCGTGGCCTTTCCCATCATTTCTATTATAGAGGGCGGGGTTCGTTTCCCCCTCATCACCTCTCTTCGGTGCATGTTGGCATATTGCGCCGCTCCAGGTCTCAGTCAACTTCTTTCGTGTCATCATTGGGGTGGCCAAGATCAACCACAGGATGGGCATCGATCTCGACATCCCTGAGATCTTTCAGTGTTATACTCTTGCCCACAACAAGGACATGTACACCCACTATCTCTACCTTCGAACTCACACAGTGAAGTTGGTCACCGAGCTGCCACACACAGATAAACATGATGCAGACTTCCTTCTTGTCATTGGGAAATTTGAATACGATCCTGGGGAGTAGGGGAGGCAGGTGTCGAGATTTGAAGGGATCCCAGGTTAGTGTGACCTATCTCTATCGTTACCTTGTACTTTCCTTACCGTTTATCTGCTAGTGTTTGTTTACTAATTATATTAGATCGTTTTTCAATTTTTGCAGATTCCAATCTTCTCGCTCGCCGAAGGAATCAAGCTAGATCGGTCTTGATTGATCAAGCTCTCGCACTTCAGCATAGAGACGCTCTTATCTGTTGCGATACGAACCCTCATACACCAACACCCTCAGCAAAAGGGTACGTCAAGATTCTCCATCACCCACCATCATGCCAAGAGTTCTGAAGACATATGACCTGAGGGAGGCTATGCTCGGCTGTCTAGCTTCTGCGGGTACTGGCTCTGCCAGCTAAAGCCCACAAGCTCAACACATCTCGACCTCTGTAGCGGCCCTTAATGTTTCCCCCTCCTCTCAGCAAACACCATCCGACACGATTGAGGCTTGGCCCAACACTGTCGAGGTCCCTTTAACAAGATCGATCTTAAGTTGGGGTCTCAGCTGAGCTATCCTTTCTTAGTCGAGATCGACTATAGCTTTGACCTTCTGCAAACTTCTGTTATCACGGCCTCAACTTGTCTCAAAGAATTTCCCTTGTTCAACTGAGTAGGGCCAAAGATAGTGTACCTCAGTTCTAAGTCGGATATCAGAACCAGGGTAACATTTAATGGCCGAGCCTAAGTGTTTCTTGCTTATGGCTGAGCTAAGTCTTGCTCGTGGTCGAGCTAAGTCTTGCTATTTCAAAATTTTCCAAGTGTTGTGACTCAGATGACCGATATTAGTGCATCTCGATAAAAAACTTATTGCTCCCGAGGTGAACTCAGACTCTGTGCGGCTGAGATATGCATGTTTGGAACAATTCCCAACTAGGCCGAGCTGTTCGAGCTGGCTGTTGGGTTATTCAAACCCTGGAATTGTTTAAATTCCTGCTAGGCCGAGATGTTCAAACTGGTTTCGGGGTTATTCAAACCTGAGAATTGTTCAAATTCTTGCTAGGCCGAGCTATTTGAGTTGGCTGTTAGGTTATTCGAACCCTGAAATTGTTTGAATTCCTGTTAGGCCTAGCTGTTCGACGTAGCTGTTAGGTTATTCGAACCCTGGAATTGTTCAAATTGCTACTAGAGCGAGCTGTTCGAGTTGGCTATTGGGTTATTCATACCCTAGAATTGTTTGAATTGCTGCTAGTTTGAGTTGTTTGAGCTGACTGTTGGGTTATTCGAACCTTAGAATTGTTCGAATTCCTACTAGGTCGAGCTCGCTGTTGGCTAGGTGGAGCTATTTGAGGTATGCATCACGGGTGAAAATTGTAAAGACCCAAAATTTTGAAACAAGATATTAACACGCAAGATAAAGATTATGAAAAGAAAAGCCATAATTTAAAAAAAAAAAAAAAGAGGTGACTAAGTAAGAAACAATAAATCTTTAAACCCTAGGGATTCAAAACCCAACTCCCTGAATTCCTAACTCTCAAATCACATAGGTCATAACAATCATGTTAACTCACGAAACACAAATAGAAATCTATAGAAAACATGGAAAACTCTCAAACCAAATTCAAACCCTAAGATTGTCCTCTAACCCTAAAAACGAAGAAAACAAGATTTGCATGGATGACTCCATGAACTCAAGAATTATAAAATTAACGTAAAACTTATGAATTTAAAAGAACATAATGACTCAAATTCTTAAATCCAAAACTAATCAAGTAATTAAGGAATTAAAGTAGATTTACTTAACCCAGAATTTAAAAAGGGATAAAATTCAAAATAAAATTTAAGCCCAAATATATATATTATTTAATTATGAAGGCCGAGGTTCTCATAAACACTAACCGAGGTGTGAACTCAGCCAACTTAGGTAAAGGGGAATTAAACCCCAGGTAGAATTTTTGCTAAACTTTAAAAAAATCCTAGGAGCAACACTTCATAAATTAAATTAATGACCTTATGGACTAAGAAGAGAACTTAAAACTTGGAAAACATAAAAAATAAATAATCCAAGAAATAAATTTACTCTTCAATAATTAATCAAATAAATAAACAACCAAAAATAGAAATTGTGGGCTGGATCCCAAAATAAAGAATTAAGCTCAAGAACACACAAATTAATTTATTAGGCTCAAATTAATATTTAAAATCCAAATTAATAATTAATGGCTCAATTAAATAGGTAATCCATGAAAATTTCAAAAAGCCCAAACAATTGATCCAAAAATCAAAATAAAGCCCACATCAAATTAATTAATCAAAA
>JAUTBS010401814.1:0-10136 GCA_032361285.1 Aequorea victoria | reverse complement strand
TAATTATTGATTATTAATTATTAATTAGTTTGATAACATTAATTAGTCTAGGAAGGATAAATAGATAATTTAGCAATAATTTCACAACTCTTTTAATTCTATGACTTCATATCACACCCTCTCCTCAAAACTTAGTTATCCCTATATATGGGATATGGAGTCTCACCCGAATTAATAGTTCGAATGAATTTTAAATAACCAAATATAAGATTAAAATATTCTTTAAATTAGTAATTTAATTCGACCATCTAGTCCAAGACAATAAATATGGTCTTAGTAAAAAAAAATTATACTATTACGTATTCAAATCAAAATTATAAATAAATGTAATTAACTACTATATATATGGAACGAGTGAATAAATGTACCTAAGGAATAAATTGGGACAAAATATCGGACAAATAGACACCCTCGTAAAAGAACAAAATTGTACTATTAAGAGAATTAAATATTTATAAAAGACATTAAAAAGGGGTTAATTACAATTACACTTCTTCTATTTAAGGGTAATCATACTTAGACTCCTTCTATTCTTTAAAATTACAGTTACACCCCTGTCAGACGACGGCGTTAATTGCCATTTATTTAGCTGTCGAAATGACTAAAATACCCTTCACTATTACCATCCATCAGCTTTCTCTCTCTACCATCTGATTAGATTTTATCTTTTATTGCAAAACCAGAACCCACTGTAACAAAATCAATTTTCTTTCTTGTAATAGAGAACCCATTTTTCCGAACCTATTTTTCTCTTCGTAATAGAGAACCCATTTTAATTAGGAGTTTTGGCTTGGGGATTTGAGAGAGCTCCAACCCACCACCGTGAAGAAGCCGGCGTCGGCGCTTGCTCCGTCGACCGCCGCTACTCGCCACTGTGAAAATCATTATTTGTTGCAAGAGGAGTAAGGAGTAAGGTTCAACCAACCACTGTGAAAAGTATTATTTGTTGCAATTAAACGTCGAATCTCCTAGGGTTGCTCGGGCTCAGCTCAATGCCGGGGTCGCGGTTGCTAGATTTCTCTTCAATTGTCCTAATCACAACGATCACCATCCCCAATTAGTGATTCTTGAGTTTCTCTGTTTGACTTTGGCTTCGTTCAACCAATCTTTCTAGCTGCAGTCATTTGGGGTCGATTCTATTGCTTCATTTTATGGCGATTTCTTAGGTTATGTCTCAAAGGAGCTCTCTCAACAATTTCAGAAATCAATTTCTCTGTTCTTCTGTGTGTTGATTTGGGTCGATTTTGGGTGGTGGTGGTGGGTTGATTTGGGTGGTGGTGGTGTGGTTTGGTCGTGGGCCGCCTTGTCCACTGCCATCTTCATCCTCGTCCATCTCAATTCTTGATCAGCCTCCGACGCTAACTCTTGCTCCGGTACCGTCTATAGTGGCTTTGACCTCTTCACCACCGAAGTAGCAATCGTTGACTCTCGACAGTATCTCACCGCCAATATCGTCGGCAAACTCATCGGATTTGGAGTTCTAACGCCATCGTTGATTTATTCTTCTCAGCTGTACGGAGGAGGAGAAGATTGATGCTTCGTTGGTGGAGAGAACAGAGGGCTCGCAGGGAAAAGAGGGCTTGGGGAAAAGAATGAAAGAGAGAGAATAGAGGGTTCTTCCCAATCTGAGTGTATGTAGTTTCCTTGGTGTATGAGAACTAAAGAACAGAGGGGTCAATGTCCGAGTATATATATACATGGTGATATCAACTGTATAAGTGTAGTTTTCTTGTTTGTTTTGCTTTTCTGGAAAAGTTGATTTTCTATTTTCTTTTTAGAAAATTTGGATTTTCGTTCACGAAAAGATCATCTTGTGAACAAATTTCAGTGGGAATGTTTGATCATGGTGGTGGTTGGGGTAAAGAAGAACAGGAACAGAGTGAAGAATTGAGAGACATAGGAGTAAAATTGATATTTTAAAAAAATTATTTACTATTCAGCTAGTTTTTCATTAGTTGACTGACGGTCAACTAACGGATGGACTAAACTGTTGCGAAAATGATACAGTAAAGATGTAACTGTGATTTCGAAGAATAGAAGGAATCTAAGTGTAATTATCCTTAAATAGATGGGGTCTAAGTGTAATTAATTCTAAAAAACTATTTATACTTAGAATAATATAAATTAATATATAAAAATGATTGATTTTTTTTTTGAAAAAATTTAACAAGATGTATGTCCTCTAATGAGATTGAGATCGTTCAGAATCTAGCGGTGATGATATAGTGGATGGCTGACATGTGGCGGCGTGCAAACCGTTAAAATGAGAATTAGTTTAATTGACAAAACTTTCTAATGTGGAAATAAAATTATTAATTATGGGTCGGCACCTCTCTAATTCTACGAAAAAAAATTAAAGAAGCTTCTATTTCTATTTTGTAGGTCAATGTTTTGAAAATTAAATCTCACTGAGTAAATCGAAAAAATATCGGGTTGATGGGCCACTTGTTCAACCCAAATAAAATTATAATATTATGATTATATTATTAATAAATTTAAAAATATATAAATTATAAAGATATGTATAAAAATTACAAATAAATGATATTATTTTTAAATTTTTTTATTTTATTTTTAAAACACACAAGAATAATAATTATACTAAATACACACTAATTTATTTTATATACTCACCAGTATAAGCGTTAAGCATTATGTACAAGTATTTAATGCATCTTATGGGTGTATAAAGCAAAAAGAATTATGAGTTTAGTAGTTCTGCAACTCTGCTAATTTGTTTAAATTGGGGCCGGTTTACCAATTCAATCGATGATTTTTATAATTTTTGCAAAGTAGACTAATTTTTTCTTTGACCAATTTTGATGGTTCTATCAAACTAGTCAATAGTTTAACTGGTTGAACAGGTCAATCCGATTTGATTTTCAAAATAGTGGTGGAGAGCATTGAAAACCTCATTCAAGCAACATTTTCAAAATAGTGGAGAGCATTGAAAACCTCGTTCAAGCAACACATTAAATTGATAGTTTTGTGATCGAATTACATAAATACTTACAAAAATAGAAAGTCATATTTATTCATCTTTTTGTTATAAAGAAAATTATGTAATTCAATTATATGGTTACTAATCTCCGATAAATTTTAATTTTTGTATGAATGGTTGTAAAAATCGATAAAATATATATAAATTAACCAATAAAAATAACTAACAAATTAAAATTTTCATTAAATAAATTAATATTTTAAAATTTTAAAAATAATAAAAAAATAAATTATGTTATTAATAAATTAATTGTAATTGAATGATGAAAGAAGGAGACAAAATATGAAATTTGAAATAAAAGAAAGATATTGTGCATGTGATGACAGCTGAGAGGTTTTAAATTATGGAATATATTAAATCAGAAAGGAGTGAATCAATGATCATGATCCCAGGTTTTTAGCTACCATTCCCCTTATAAAAGGGACTCTAATCCTCAAAGACCTCATCCCTCTAAACATATCCCCCTCGGTTTCCTCTATGCGATCTCTTCTCTCTCGACTGCTCTCCCTCTTCCAGGCGCCACATCGCTGGCCAGCAACCACCTTGGATCACCACCGCCGAGCAACCTCACCATCACCATCGTCGATGTCGCCACCTTTCACCGGTACCATCACCATCATCACCGCCCGTGGCTTTCTCTATTTCCTGGTTTGTCTTCAACCTCTGTTTTCCTGTTATAGAACAGATATATATATATATATATATATACATACATATATATAACCATTGTTACATAGTCGAAACCTCTGATAAAAATCCAACCTTTAGTGACTCAAACCTATGAAGATACATGAATAAATCACACACAATATGTAAAAGAAGATCGAGATACATGTACTTTAATATATATATATATATTACCGTATATATAACCAATATGTATATTATAAAATCCATGTAAGGATATACATGATATATAAATATGTTTATGTACATAAAATTTTAGAAATATGACGAAATAAACATGTATGATAAGATTGAAGAAAAAATGCAAGAAGAAAAGACTCAGAATTACTAAGATTCAGCCATAGAATCTCTGTACCAAAACTTTGGGTCGACTAACCATGAGATTGAGTCGACCTATGCCCCTTAGGGCTTGGTTCCATCGCTAGTAGGTCGACTCACGTGGAGAGTGAATCGATTCATGAAGCCAAGTCCTCAGTTCTTTAACAGCCTGCTACTTGGGGTCGACTTATGAAACATTTGAGTCGACCCATGATCATCTACCTTACCTTGGGTTGACTCACTGCTACCTTGGGTTGACTCATGACCTATTTTGGTCAACTGAAGAGGAGCTTCTTCGACTCACTCTGCCTTGGGTCGACTTACTATGCCTATGGGTTGACTCACAATTACCTGTCATGCTTTATGTTGTAGGTCCTTACCTTTGGGTCGACTCACCATCCCTTGGGTCAACTCATAGTGCCTTATGCCATAGTTCCCTGCTTTGGGGTCGACACACATGCCTTCGCTATATCGACCCATTGTGACCTAAGGAGTTTGGGTCGACTCACAAACCCTATAAGTCGATTCACAGTTGCCTGTTAGTGAGATACAGAGAGTATCCTCAGTTGGGTCGACTCATATCCTTCCTTGGATCGACTCATGACCACTTGTGAGACTTTTTGACCGTGAACCTCTCTGTTGTGTCGACTCACATGCTTTCTGGGTCGACTCACAGTACCGAAAATTCTTAAAAATCATTCATGTGTTAATCCTAAAGCTTAGACTCTGTTTGGGCATCAGTTTAATGATAAAATAAATTAATTGATGATTAAATTAACACCTGAAACAAATGTTAAAACTTATAAAATGGGAAAAAGTTTATTTAGTTGTTAAATCGGTTTAATTAGCATTAATTACTGATTATGACTATTACATTGAATAAATCAGGGTGAAGTGTGAACTATAGATCACATTGCTGGCGCATTTGAGCTTTTCTTGAATATCAGGTGAGTGAATTATCATGCTATGTATCTTTTAAATAAATCTTTGTATTTCCAAATTACTTGACTGGAAAATAAATATGTTTCAATACTTTTAATGATACTATTATTTTCTTATGACAATCATGGTATAAATATTTTATGATATACAAAAATTTTCTTATCTATTATGGAGCGATTATGTGACTTCTTTTGGGACCATGTGAAAAGTCCAGGTGATAGGCCTCTACGGAGGTGACTCTGGCCAACTAGGGAATAGACCCGGCCTGGAGACTTAGGTGAACCTAGTTGCTCAACAGTTTGAGAGATAGTTTAGGAGTTTCTGGTGACCTGGAACTAGATTTTCTTAGGGAAAAGGCCTAAGCGCCGCCCTGTGGTGACTCTATGTTCGATGATTGGATCTAATGGGCCGAGGCTGTCCTGAGTATTATAATTTTTGGCACATGCACCCAGGCTGTTCCTATGCTTGTTGTTGATGATTTCCCTCACATATTGATGATCATATCGCTATACCATTATTATGATGTTGGTATATTTATACGCGAATTATTACTATTGAAATTATTATGTCATGGCTATATTGTTAGCATTTTTATACGATGAGATTATTGTGGACATCTCTCATCTCCAGTTTGAGATAAATATTGGTGACTCATCTTGATATCGAGATCACGAGAAAAAATATAAATATTTTGATAAATGTTGGTGACTCGTCTAGATATCGAGATCACAAAGAAAGTATGAATATTTTGATAAAAAAATGAGTTGTGTTATCATCATTTTTTATTATACTGTGTATCTCATACCATGATTATATTTAAAGTACAAACTATTTGAATTCCCTATTTAGAATTGTATATTATTATGCATACTTTCATTCACCAATTTTAGCTGACGTTGTAAATTAAATATTTCAGGTAATCAGTGATGAGGCTAGACGATGAACCCGCTAGTTTCATGGGATCCAAAAATAAGACCTCCTAAGACATGCATTTCGCTTCCACATTGATTACATTATTACATAATTGTGAGTTGTTGAGATATTATCGGCGGTTTGTCCCACATTGATTATTATGGATTTTAATTGATTAAATCTCTTGCATTTGGTATTTTTTAGCATATTGTTAGCTAATTGTATATTTAAACTTTCTTGATTCTTGGGCTAAGACCCATGACCCATGGTCGGTCACCTTTCCCGAATTGGGGTGTGACAAGTTTGGTATCAGAGAAAAAATTTAAAATGTTGTATCATGTCATTAGTAGAGGTCCGAATCCCTAGATTTTTAAGTTATGAGTTCTTGTTAGTAGTTGATTTCGCATTATCTTATATGTTCTACATTAAACAGTGACATGGCTTATCCGAGATGTTTTGTGAGTTTTAGGTATGCGACTACGGAGGATGCACATGAGGAGTATACCCCTGACACTACTCTATTAGCCCTTGAGGTTACGAAATTCCAGTGGCTCCAGCAGTCCCAGTTATTCTGGTAGCACCAGCGATTTTAGAAGCGTCAACTGCCCCAGTTGCTGAGGGGGCTCTTCAGGCTCTCCAAGCTCTGGTGAGCATGATTGCTGGGCAACAATCTCAACTGAGGATAGTTAGAACAGACAGATCTATAAACTTGGATAAAGGCTCAGTATTTGAAAAGTTTTTGAAGGTGCACCCTCTGACCTTTAAGGGATCAACCACTCCTGATGATGTTGAAATGTGGAATCTCCGCATTGAGAATATTTTTGAGCAATTGGGTTAAACAGATGAACATAAGGTTTTATTGGCAACTTATGTGTTAGAAGGACAGGTTGAACATTGGTGGTGCATGGTGAAGCCCCAGTATGAAGGAAGAGAACGTGAGCTCGTCTAGACAAAATTTCTAATGTTATTCGATGATAAGTATTACCCGGTGGGTATCAAGAAACATAAATAAGTGGAGTTTCTTATGCTGGAACAAAAAGGGAAGTCATTGGCGGTATATGAGACAAAGTTTGTTGAGTTGTCCAGGTTTGTGCCATAATATATCACTGAAGAGGAAGATAAAGTGGTATTGTTTGAGAGAGGTCTATGTCTGGCTATTCATAATAGGATTTCACTATTCGAAGCGAAGATTTTGTCAAAGTTGGTGACCAAGGCTCTTTTAGCAGAAAAAAGTTTAGATGATGCGCAGAAAAACAGATAGCTGCAACCTAACAGGTTTAAAGATCCGAAACTAACATGAAATAATTTTGAAAGTGCTAATCATGCCAAGAAGGCTTATACGCTAAATCAACCACAAACTAAGATTAATGGACAACAGACCTGGAATCCATGCAAACGTTGCCGGCGATCCCATTCTTGTGGATATTTTTGTGATGGTACACCAAAGACGTGCTTTAATTGTGGAAAGATTGGTCACATACTTTCGAATTACAAAAATAAGGGAACGAAAGGACAACATGTGCAATAGTCATTCCAGAGTCAGAGGGCGCCTGAATGTAACAATGGGCCAGCTTAAGGTCAGTATAATCGTCAAGGAGATCAGAGACAACTTACAATTAATAGGACACAAGGGCAAGGTGCAGTTACTCAGAGACGTGTCTTTGCCCTTACTCGTGAGGAGGTAGAGGCTTCACCATTTGTGGTGCAAGGTACTATTATTATATCATCTGTTCTTGCTAGAACTCTTATAGATTCTGGTTCTATGCATTCTTTTAGTTCACCTGAGTTCTTGCATTATCTATCTGTTACGGTAGAACCTTTGGATGTATATCTCTCTATATTCATTCTTATTGGAGACACAGTATTGCTACATGAAATATCTCGTTCATGGGTAGTAGAGTTGGATGATAAGATATTTCCAATAAATCTTATATCGTTAGCCATTCGTGACTGTAATGTCATCTTGGGCATGGATTGACTTTTTAAATATCACGTGACCGTTGATTCTTATTACAGGAGGATAGTTTTCAACATACCCGGGTAACATAAGTTCTTCTTTTAGAGAGACATGAGGTTATCTGCCTTTCATGCAAATCGGATATTGATGAAGAGTTGTGAAGGCCTTTTAGCTTGTGTTGTAGGCATCAAGGTACCAATGATGGAATTGGAAGATCTTTCTATCGTAAGGGAATTCCCGGATGTCTTCTCAGAAAATTTACCTAGTATTCTTCCTGATCGTGAGATTGAGTTCATGATCGATCTTCTGCCTGGTACTACGCCTATCTTTAAGGTACCATACAAGATGACACCCTTGGAGCTAAATGAGTTATAGGTACAGTTGCAAGAGCTGTTGGATAAGAGTCTTGTTAGACACAATGTTTCACCGTGGAAAGCTCTAATTTTGTTTGTAAAGAAAAAAGATGGTTCTATGTAACTTTACATTAACTATAGGGAGTTGAATAAGATCACTGTCAAGAATAGGTAACCCCTGCCGCGCATTGATGACTTATTTGATCAGTTCCAAAGAGCTTAAGTGTTCTCCAAAA
Source organism: Aequorea victoria (assembly GCA_032361285.1). Classification (NCBI taxonomy): domain Eukaryota; kingdom Metazoa; phylum Cnidaria; class Hydrozoa; order Leptothecata; family Aequoreidae; genus Aequorea; species Aequorea victoria. The sequence goes on along the minus strand of JAUTBS010401814.1, from coordinate 1,730 downwards.
TTGATTTACGGTCTAGTTATCACCAACTAAAAGTCAAGGAGGCGGATATTTCAAAAATAGCTTTTAGGACTCATTATGGCCACCATGAGTTCTTATTTATGCCTTTTGGTTTGACCAATACTCCAGCAGTATTTATGAATTTGATGAATCAGATTTTCAAATCATAGTTAGATCGGTTTGTAGTGGTGTTAATTGATAATATTTTAATCTACTCTAAAAGCAAGGAGGATGATCTGAGCTTAAAAAATTACTTTTAAGCCGTCCAATGTATATTCTATGTCCTTGAGTTGTTTATATAACGTGTGTGTTAGTGTGTTTTTACGCAACAACAGGTACAACGGGTCACAATTGAAAAGTGGGTTAAAAAGCAAGGAAACAGTGCAAAAGAGAGGACAAGGCACAATCTGGCAAGAAACGTTCGGGCAAAAGACAATTTCGTTCGGACGTTCAAAGGTTTAGAAAAGAGTTGGTCTCTGGAAAATTCCGTCCGGACACAACCAATTCCGTCCGGACGCAGAACCGCTCGAGCGGTCGTTCAAAGCACAACTCAAGCCCTCGAGCATTCAAAGAACAATTCTGCCCGGATGCTCTTGAATTCCGTCCGGACGCTCTGTAGCGAGAACAATTTCTAATTTTGATACTTCGTGAGTTTTTAAGGAAGGGGGTATAAAAAGAAAGAACTCTTCAGTTCCTAGGGTTGGCGTATACTTCTAAAAACCTTGCAGAGCGGCTAGGGATCAGGAACGAAAGGAAAAAGATGGCTCGTCTACCCGAATCATCAACTTCGTTCGTCTCGACGATGAGCGGCTAGGTTCTTCATCTAGGTTTCGATGAAATCCTAGATTTTATAATATAGATTTTTGATTTAGTTTTGGATGTTTTATTATTCTATCGGATTATTCATTTGTATAACGTTTTTGAATGTTTTTTATTCTTTCAATCAAGAATAGTTTTTAAACTTCATTTTATCTTTTGTTCATTATCTTTTTCTGTGATTAGAATAACGACGCGTTATACATTGCTTTTTTGTGCCTCATTGAATGTTTGTTGCGATAGATTATGCTTGGAGAAGACGCGTTGTGTCATGACTCGATCATGAACACAACTCGTGCTAATCTAGATAATCTAAACTGATACCATTTTTTTGAATCTTCTTGACGCATCATTAGGGCTTGTAGTCATAATGATGTCTTGAATGATCTGTGTGAATGTATCTAAAAAACTATTTCAATATCTGTGATTACTGAGTTAAGATGGATTCATATATTCCTAGATATCTTTTAAATCAATTTCAATTCAATTTTAATTATTTTCTTTAGTTTAATCAATAACTCTCTAATTTTTGCTTCCTACTTTAGAATTAATAATAGAATTAATTAGAAAAATAGATAGTTTAGTCTTTTTATCCCTGTGGAATGATACTCGATCTTATGCACTATTCTACGGAGTAGCTCGTTTAATCGAACTTTATAAATTTTATTTTTGATCACACAAACGATATCGATCAAATTTTGGCGCTGTTGCCAGGGACAATAAGCACGACTATTTGTTTTTATGATTAATTTTCTTTTTAATTCTTAGTTGGATTTTTTTTTGCATTTCTAAATTTTTGTTTTTATTTTTTTCTTCAAGTGTTTGAGCAGGACATTGATTACCGTTGAGCATAGGAGTTTGCAGCGCAAAGCGGGACGTGCCTTTCCCTACAAAGCACTGTGAGCTTTTTAATTAGT